>AWUE01011958.1:0-49373 GCA_001974825.2 Corchorus olitorius | reverse complement strand
GATTGAATTCCCTTTGCCTTATAGAAGGCGTGAGAGACTTGTTTTCCAGGTAAGTAGGCTAATATTACATATTCTTCTTTTCTTTCCACTATCTATGATCGGATGGTTACTTTTCAATTTTTGTTTTGTTTTTTTTTTGGTGTGTTAAGGTGATTTTTCTTATTGACTGGTTTGTGCTGCTAAAATGAACCTGAGTGATGATGTTGACTTGGAGGATTATGTTTCTTGGCCTGATAAATGCTGCAAAGGTTAGTTGACATTTCTACAATATATCATATGAAATTCTATTGTTTACTGGAGGTTATCTACATGATTATGAACCAATTGAGGTTGTCAAACTTCTTGGTTTGAGCTCTTTGGATAAAATAACAGCTTTTGAGGAAGCAATTGTTGGAGGTTTTGCAGCAGCTGGTGATATGTCTGGAGGTATATTGGAGAATGACTTTTGCAAGTTTTATATATTTAGAATTTTATATGTAGAATTTCCTTTTTTATTGTAATTCCTATCAAACTTTTAGGAAATGAGCTTGTTTGGGTTACTTGAACTAAATTGCTTTTTTTGTTTGTAATACGTTGAAGGAAAAATTACATTTTGGTTTTATAATTAAATGTATTTGTTCTTTCAGTGCAATTAACAATTTATTTCACACTTTGGCCAATCTAAGAAAAAGAAAAAGAAAACAAAATGTACATTTAGGGGTAATTGTTGCTATTTCATTTATTGATGAATATTTTTGCCTCAACTTTCATATTTAGTTTCCAATATAATTGCCTTTAAATGTAATATTAGAGGCACAAACATGTGTCTCTATAAGTGATATTTAAAGGCAATGGAGACTGATAAATGGTTGTTTTAAATCACAATTACAAACTTATAAAATTGTCTCTAATTATTCAATGCAGAGGCATTTATTTATTTGTCTCTAATATGTCGCTAAATACATTTAGCGATTGGACTTTGCAGGACAGATAATACATTTGCCTCTAAAAGTTATAGAGGCAAATAATTAACTTTTGGAGACTAATATATATGTCTTTAAAAGTCATTTGTGTTGTAGTGTTCTGTCCCGAAGTTGAACAAGTTCTGGGCCGAAGTTGTCCTGCAATTCTTGTTCACTTTTCAACAGGCCAACTTCTGGGCAGAAGTTGACAACATCTGGGCCGATGTTGTACTGTATTTTAGGTTTCAATAACAAGCAAATTAATGAGTTTTTCTTTGCTCAAATCATCTTCAAAGGTCTTCAATTGAACTTCAATGGTCTTCAAGTTTTCAAGATGAGTTCGAACAAGGCCCATTAATCCATCCTTGAATCTCTTAGCTCTTGCTCTTGTCATTGGACCTAATGGCATCTTCAATGGATCAAATGACATCTTTGGCATCTCCTTGATGCTCGAAACATGTTGTGTGACATCACCTTGATCTTCATGCTTCTCCATGCTTCCTTGCACTCCATGCTCATCCTCTCCATGATCTCCATAGCCCTCTTGATGTCCTTGATAAGCCCTTAACGCATCATTCTCTCCCCGTTGAAAACGATTTGTCCTCAAATCTGAATCATTATCAAACAATGACAATTCAGAAACATTAAAGGTAGCACTCACATTACCATACTCACTAGGAAGATCGTGCTTGTAGGCATTGTTGTTGATCCTCTTCAACACTTGGAATGGATCATCTCCACGGGGTAAGAGCTTGGATTTCCTTTTTTCAACACTTGGAATGGATCATCTCCACGGGGTAAGAGCTTGGATTTCCTTTTTTCAGGAAATCTCTCATTCCTTAGATGCAATCAAACCCAATCGCCAGGCTCAAATATAACCTCTTTGCGCCCCTTGTTAGCCATCTTCATGTAGTGTTGAGTCTTCTTTTCAATGTTTGCTCTAAGCTTCTCATGAAGTTCCCTAACATAATCGTCCTTTCTTTCACCATCCATGTCAACTTGCACACTCAAAGGTAAACTCATCAGTTCCAAAGGAGTTAAAGGATTAAAGCCATACACAATTTCAAAAGGTGAATAACCAGTAGTACTATGTATGCTTATATTGTATGCAAATTCAACATGAGGTAAACACTCTTCCCAAGTTCTTAAGTTCTTTTTAATCAAAACTCTAAGCAAGGTAGATAAAGTCCTATTAACAACTTCAGTTTGACCATCAGTTTGAGGATGACAAGCAGTTGAAAACAACAACTTAGTACCTAACTTAGCCCATAAAGTTCTCCAAAAGTGACTTAAAAACTTAGCATCTCTATCAGAAACAATAGTTCTAGGCATTCCAAGAAATCTAACAATTTCCCTAAAGAACTAGTTAGCTACATTAATGGCATCATCAGTTTTAGAACATGCAATAAAGTGTGCCATCTTGAAAAACCTATCAACCACAACAAAGATGGAATCCTTACCTCTCCTAGAACGAGGAAAACCTAACACAAAATCCATGCTAAAGTGTGTCCATGGTTCATGAGGAATAGGCAAAGGAGTATACAATCCATGAGGTTTAAATGTAGATTTAGCTTGCAAACAAACAATACAACTAGAAACATGCTTTCCTACATCATATTGCATTTTAGGCCAAAAGAAGTGTTCATGCAAGATCTCATATGTTCTATCAACTCCAAAGTGACACATTAATCCCCCTTCATGCGATTCCCTTATAAGCACAAAACGCAAAGAATTAGAAGGAACACATAATCTAGATTCTTTAAACAAAAATCCATCATGCTTATAATACTTTCCAAAACCAGAATTTTCACATGCTTTGAAGATATCACCAAAATAAGCATCACTAGCATACAATTCCTTAATAAACTCAAATCCAAGAAACTTAGAATCAAGCATGAAAAATAACACATACCTCCTTGATAAAGCATCAGCTACAACATTCTCCTTACCTTGCTTATATCGCACCACATAAGGAAAACTCTCAATGAACTCAACCCACTTAGCATGCCGTTTGTTCAACTTTTGTTGGCCTTTCAAATACTTCAAGCTTTCATGATCGGTGTGAATCACGAATTCCTTAGGCCACAAATAATGCTGACACGTTTGTAATGCTCTCACAAGAGCATACAACTCCTTGATAGGTTGGATAATTCAATGTAACCCCATTCAATTTCTCACTAAAGTATGGCACGAGCTTCCCACTTTGCATTTAAACAGCTCCAATTCCTATACCTGATGCATCACATTCAATCTCAAAAGTATTGTTAAAGTTAGGCAAAACAAGCAAAGGAGCATTAGTAAGTTTTTCCTTCAAGGTCTCAAATGCTTCTTGTTGTTTTTCCCCACTTGAATGGTGCATCTTTCTTCATCACACTTGTTATAGGTGCTGCCAAGGTGCTAAAGTCCTTAAAAAACCTCCTATAAAATCCAGCCAAGCCATGAAATGATCTCACTTGTCCAACGTTGGTGGGTGTTGGCCAATCTTTGATGGCTTTGATCTTCTCTTCATCTACCTCTATACCTTGCGCAGAGACCACAAAACCAATAAAAACAAGCTTGTTTGTGCAAAATGTCCACTTCTTAAGGTTAACATACTTCTTCTCAACCCTAAATACATCTAAAACACATCTCAAATGCTCAACATGTTCTTCTAGGCTACGGCTATACACAAGTATATCATCAAAATAAACAACAACAAACTTGCCAATAAAAGCTCTCAAAACATGGTTCATTAGCCTCATAAAAGTAGTAGGTGCATTAGTCAATCCAAAAGGCATAACTAACCATTCATACAATTCTAACTTAGTTTTAAAGGCAGTTTTCCATTCATCACCCTCTTTCATGCAAATTTGATGATACCCACTCTTAAGATCAATTTTAGAAAATAAGCAAGCACCATGCAATTCATCAAGCATATCATCTAATCTAGGAATAGGGTGACGATACTTAACTGTTATGTTGTTTATTGCCCTACAATCAACACACATTCTCCAAGTTCCATCCTTCCTAGGAACAAGCAAAACAGGAACTGCACATGGAGAAAGGCTCTCGCGCACATACCCTTTTTGTAGCAACTCTCCAACTTGTTTCTCCAACTCCTTTGAATCTTCAGGATTAGTCATATAAGCTGCTGAGCCAAAAAAGGCCCTATTTTTATGATAATTTTTCTTTGCTTTTTACTATTTTTATGTGGAATTTAACCCTATTTTGTAAGTATTTGTGTTTTTAGGTCTTGAAGACAAGAAAAGTGGAAACTTATTGTTTTTCACCCTTTTTGGAGCTATTTTGATGACTTTTTACTCAAATATGGAAGAAGCAATTTTGAGTATGGATTTGAAGATTTGAAGACTATTGAAGAATTATCTCAAGAGGCAAGAATTGAAGATTGGAGCTTAAATTGCGAAGGATTGAAGACAAGCCATGAAGAAGCCCGGAAGCTAAGTAATTTTGGATATTTTATATGGGATAATACTCAGTCCATATAAACCCACAATTGAAATTAAAAACCCAATTTGTGCCTCCTATATCCAAGGAAATATCCAATTCCCGTATATTCCCGCTTTCAGTCTAACAAGATTAGGATTCAGCGCAGTCTCGGTAGAAAAATCATAACTTTCTACTCAGACCTCCGTTTTAGGCCCATAAGTACTCGTTGGAAAGTTAACTCCGAGATCTACAACTTTCCTTTGAAGTCCAAGACCCAGTTCTGCCGTTTTCAAGCCCAAAATTTCCGTCAAAGTCCCTGCACGAATCCAGAATTTTTCACGATCCTATTTTGACTAGGATTTTGGTTCTAGGAAGACTTTTAAGCTAACGCGGAGTCTAAGTTAGCCTCTAAAACGTCCTAGACTCTTTTCCTACTTAGAATTGGATTTCCTAGGGTTATTTCCGCTATAAATAGCCACCCACTGTAACACAAATCACAATACCTTCACACATATAATTTTCTCTTGTAGTTCTAGTTTTTCTTCTAGTTTTAGGGCTAGGGTGCCACCACCTTCTCTTTGCATAGAGAGGGGCGGCAACCCTAGGTTATTCAAGAGGAGGATTCCGCCCCTTCAAGTTCTGTAAGTTCTCTTAAGCCTCTCATTCCAAATCCATGAGGAGCTAAATTCTTAATACTTTTAATCTTTTGGTGAATTCAATCAATTAACATGGTGAGATTTCTGTTCTTATAATTTGGTATTTTATTCTTGATAGATATCATGTTAAACTCTGTTTTAATTCTACAATCTTGATTTTTATTGATTTATAACGGCCGATAAAGAGGTAAATTGAGAGATTGTTGGCTAGATCAAACAACAACGGTTGACGCCTGAGTTTGATTGTATGTAGCGAGCTAACCACGCTCACCGGCGGGTTAATTGGGTTTGCATGCCAGTGATCAGAATTATCTGGTTGTTGTATGGTTTTATTTATTAAGCATGTGTGAAAGAACTAATAAAAGTTATTCTTAATGCTTTGATTCCTAGCAAATCTTTAAGACTTGACGGCTAATTGATTAGTTAGGAGGAGCAAGGGGTAATTTAAGGCTTGACGGCTAATCTTATCTAAATAGCATGTTAGAGTTTTCCCTAGACCAGTTATCATCATGAATTTAATATTGAATTTATCTTTTAAATCAAGAACCCATAATTAATTTGATTGTTTTCTACCATTGGAAGAAGAAGTATGCCCTTTAATTAATGTTTTCTTTCTTAATTGCCATAGATCTAGATTTAATTTATTTTGCTTTGCTTTCTAGTTTAATTGCTTTCTTTTTAATTGTTATTTTTCAAACCCCTGTTTTTACGCATTGCTTTGGAGAGATTCTTAAGGATTGTATCTTCGGATAAAGTCTATCCACCTTCTCTGTGGGATCGACCCCTGCTTACCCTATTTACTTAGTTAGGATTTTGTGGGGATTATTTTTATGATTGCTGACGACCGATCAGCTGCCCTATTTGGAATTTGCGCCCCAGGGATGAAGTCAATTTGATGTTCAATCCCTCTAATTGGTGGCAATCCACTTGGAATATCCTCAGGAAACACATCTACATAATCACTCAAAAGAGAAACAATGTTGCTTGGAAGTTTTCCAGCCAAGTTGTTAGTACTCACAAGTGTATTTTTAAGCATAAGCAAGATCAAAACAGAATTATCACGCAAAGCACTCTTAATCTCACTTTTAGTAGCTAACATGCATTCTTTAACAACTTTCTTAGAACTATCCACCAAAACAGCCCTTTTTGCGTTTTCAACATCATGCAATTTAGGGTTTATTTTACTATTTTCTTTAGCCCTAAATTCAGCCTCTAATCTAGCAAATCCTCTTTCAATTTCAATTGATCTTTTAAAGCTTCTTGAGGTGATAAAGGAACTAAAGTAATAGAATGCTTACCACGCATAAAAGAGTACTTGTTGGTCTCACCATCATGCTTCACCTTGTTATCATATTGCCATGGTCGACCAAGTAGTACATGACATCGTTGCATTGGCAAAACATCACACAAAACATCTTCTTTGTACCTGCCCAAAGAAAGAGAAACTAAAACTTGTTTGTTAACCCTAATTTCTTTCTCTATCATTGAACCAACCTAAACTATAGGGTTTTGGATGTTTGGTTGTGGGTAATTGCAACTCTTTCACCAAATAAACACTAGCTATGTTTGTACAACTCCCACCATCAATAATCACACTACTAGGTTTCCCATTTGCATAACACCTAGTATGAAAAAAGTTCTCCCTTTGGTTTTGTACATCATCCTTAACATATACACTCAAAGCTCTCCTAGCAACCAAATTTTTAAGTGGTGGTAACTCATCATCATCATCACTTGTCGCCACATCCTCCCTTTCATCATCTCCATCTCCACTAGAACCTAAGTTAAATTCTTCACCTTCACTCACAAGTTCACCATGATCATTAAAGTATAACACCTTCTTGTTGACACAATCCTTTGCATAGTGACCAAATCCTTGTCACTTAAAACACTTAATGTGAGATTTAGAAGAAGAATTAGATGAAAATTTAGAATCGGTTTTGGGACTTACAAAAGCTTTTGGCGTTACCTCCTTCTCCTTGATTGGTGTTTTCTCTTCTTTCTTGTAAGGAGTTTTCCAAGAGCTAGTTGATGATGTGAATCCCCTTTTGGTCATACTATTCCTCTTCACTTGACCCTCGGCCTTTAAGGCATGTTGCAACTCCTCTAAGTCATAGTGTTGTTGCATCTCCACAATATCATGAATTTCCCTATTCAAGCCCGCGAGGAATCTAGCCATAGTTGCTTGTTGAACTTCTTCAACTTCAGCCCTAGACATCAACAACATCATCTCCGAATAGTACTCATCAACACTCTTTGACCCTTGTCTCAATGATTGCAACCTTTGATAAAGAGAATTGATGTAGTAGCTAGGCACAAATCTCCTCCTCATAGCACTTTTCAATTCACCCTATGTATCAATTGGCCTCTCCCTATTTCTTCTCCTAGACTGCACCAATTGATTATACCAATTCAAAGCATTCTCAACAAACTCAAGGATAGCAATTTGTACCTTTTTGGATTCGGCATAAGGATGAAAATCAAAGTACATGTCCAATTTTGACTCCCAATCCAAGTAATCTTTAGGAGTTCCTCTCCCATTGAACTTAGGAATTGTGTACTTGATGTTGTCCCTAGGCTCATCTCTATCAACCAGTCTTCTAAGCCTCAAATTTTCTCTAACTTCATCTACCAAATCACCTCCCCTTAGTGGTGGTGGTAATTGATCTTGATTAGCCCTTTCTTGCCTTATTTGTTGAACTTCATTGTTTAAGGCATCCATTCTTTGCATCAAGGCTTGTATCATTGTAGCCAAATCATTGGCTTGATTTTCGCCACCTCCTCTATCTTCCATTGTACCTACAAAAAGAAAAAAGATTAGTAGCAAAAATTCCTCACAAGTGTGTGTGTGTGTGTATACCTTGTTGTGCTCTCTTGTTTGCACACAATCCTAAGGGTTGGCCGCCCACTACTCTCTTGATGATCTCACACAATTTCCCTTTTTCTTAGCTTCAATAGGCCTAATAAGAGCAAGTAGTAAGAGTATTTCTTTCTTCTGGTGACCTACTTGAGGAACAAACAATTAGTAGCAAACTAGAGTGAGTCAAAAGGTAAGTGATTAAACCAAACCAATTTTTGCAGCCTCCTTATGTCGCCAAAGCTTGCTACACAAATTCAATTAAGTAACACAAACAATACAATTCAACAATCAAGACCACTAAAATCCTATTTTATACCACTTGAATCCAATAGGGTTCCAACCTGAAATTCTTCAAATTAAACCTTAATTCACAGCAAAAGCAACCCAAGATACCCAAACAAACAATCAATTGCACCAAAGAACTCCAAATAGGGTTAATTGCACAAATTAGCCCAAATGAACAACTTAAGAACCCTAAAACACCCCCTGGAAAAATCGATGACTCAAATTGATATTTTTTGAATTTTTCAATATTTTTCCCAGAAAGATCACTATGAATAAACACTAAAGCTAAAATTCCAGCCCTTTCCGAGCAAGAACGTATCCCGAACAAAATTCACAAGTTTCTGCGCGAAATTTTTTTTTATATTCTTTTTTTGATATTTTTCGATTAAACCCTGATGTATGAGGACTCCAAATCTAAAATTTCAAAGCAATTGAAGTTATAATGAATCGGGGAAAAAATTCACAAGTTTCTGCAATTTTGAAAAGAAAAGGTTAGTTTATGCGATTTTGATGTTGATGGATGAAAAACTTGATGAAGGATGAATAGAATGATAGATTTACCGATTGAAGATAATAACTTATGCTCAGAATACCAATTGATGCGAATCTAGTTGTTTTAGATTCAAATCTATCCTTGAATAGCTTCCAAAGATGAACTTGACAACTTCAACTTCTAGTTCTTGTCGACTTGTACTCGTCACCAAGATTAGATCTTCTTTCGTCGGGATTAGATGAACAATTACACCTACAATTGTCAACCTAAGATCACAAGAAACACAACTAGATAATCGCTATCTAATTGCTTGCTAGGACTCTACAAGATTGAAGAACCCTAAGCTTGCTCAAACTAGAACAATGAAGCTAAATTTTCAAAAGAAACTCTCTTTGATTGATAAACTTAACTTTTGTTTACAAGAGGGGTTTGGATTTCTTATATAGGCAAAGGAATCAACCTAGATCTAAAAAAAATAAAGCCTTGGGTGGCACACATAAGGAAAGGACAAGGAAATAACCTAATCCATGTCCAACTAGGAAAAAAAAAAACTTAAAAATAAGGTTTTTCTTTCTGCAACAACTTTTGTCCCGAAGTTGAACAAGTTCTGGGCCAAAGTTGTCCTGCAATTATTGTTCACTTTTCAACAGGACAACTTCTGGGCAGAAGTTGACAACATCTGGACCGATGTTGTACTGTATTTTAGGTTTCAATAACAAGCAAATTAATGAGTTTTTCTTTGCTCAAATCATCTTCAAAGGTCTTCAAGTCTTCAAGATGAGTTCGAACAAGGCCCATTAATGTATCCTTGAATCTCTTAGCTCTTGCTCTTGTTATTGGACCTAATGGCATCTTCAATGGATCAAATGCCATCTTTGGCAGCTCCTTGGTGCTTGAAACATGTTGTGTGACATCTCCTTGATCTTCATGCTTCTCCATGCTCATCCTCTCCATGATCTCAATAGGCCTCTTGATGTCCTTGATAAGCCTTTGGCGCATCAGACTGTATCCAGCCTCGCCTCTCGTGCAAACACCTCGATATAGTCAACCCATACTCTTGCTTATACCCCTTCACAACTAGGTGAGCTTTAAACTTGTCAACATCTCCATTCAGCTTTCTTTTGGTTTTGTACACTCATTTAACTCCAATGGTCTTTTCTCCTTTAGGCAAATTAACCAGCTCCCAATTTTTATTTTTCTCAATAGCTTTTATCTCATCAACCATTGCTTTCTGCCATTTCTCCTCTTTATCGCTTCTTCAAATGAAACAGGATCACAGTTTGCAAATAAAGCGAACTGTGAAATATGCTCAGAATCAACATTAGGAATACCAGTTACCTCAAAACCTTCCAGCCAATCGGACCTTCTTTTAGGACGTTGGGGTCTGGAAGATGATGCTGCAACATGTTGTGGAAAACCAATTTCTGCAGCTACCACTTCTGCACAATCTTCTTGCTGCAGTTTAACTTCATCATCATCATGAATAATTCTTGGAGCATCTTTTGGGGATGACCAAGGCCAGAACTCTTATTTATCAAAAATAACATCACGATTGATGATAAGCTTCCTTATTACTAGATTAAAGAGCTTATAGGACTTTGATTCTTCACTAACTCCCAAGAGAATACATTTCTCCCCCTTGTCATCAAGCTTTGTCCACTTTTGGTCTGGCACATGCACATAAGCTATACACCCGAAAACTCTAAAATAGTGCACTGCTAGTTGCACTCAACTCCATGCTTCCTCTCGAGTCCTATTAAGAGCTCTACAAGGACTTCTGTTCAGCACATGAACATTCCATGCCACAGCTTCCGGCCAAAACGATATTGGAACAGAACTCCTTCTCAAAATGCTTCTTGCCATGTCAAGAATGGTTATGTTCTTCCTTTTGGAAACTCCATTTTGTTGTGGAGTATATGGAGCTGTCAATTGCCTTTTGATGCCAGCATCCTCACAAGAGGCTACAAACTCATTCGAGTTAAATTTCCCTCCTCTATCAGATCTCACCATCTGAATGGACTTGCCAGATTCCTTCTCAACCAACTGCTTGAATTTCTTAAACATCTTCAGTGCTTCATATTTAAAATGTAAGAAATACACCCAAGCCTTTCTACTATAATCATCAATGAAGGTAATGAAATAATGTTTACCTCCATTAGATGTAGGTGTAATCGAGCCACAAATATCAATGGGAACCAGCTCCAGTACTTGCTTTGCTCTCCAGTTGCTGCTTTTAGGAAATGACTCCTGATGTTGCTTGCTAAGTATGCACTCTTCACACACCTTTGTTGGTTGATTTAGCTTGGGAAAACCCTTAACCAGCTTCTCTTGGTACAACAATTGCAGCCCACCAAAGTGCAAGTGACCAAACCTGTAGTGCCACAACCAAGTTGTTTCCTCTTCCCTTGTTGACAAGCAGTTCAACTTCAAACTTTGTAAATATACAAGAAACATCCTATTGCGGGTCATTTGCGCTTTCACAATCAAGCCATATTCATCATTTCGAACTTCACAACAACCATTCTTAATCGAGATCTCATAGCCCTTTTCTAGCAATTGCCTAATACTAAGCAAGTTTGACTTCAAATCTGGAACAAATAGCACATCAGAAATAGACTGAATTTGGCTAGTTTTAATTATATACTAACCTTTCCTTTCCCTTTAACAGCAACAAATGAGTTGTCCCCAAATTTGACGGTGTCTTCGAAGGACTCATCAAGCTCAGAAAATACTTCTTTGTCTCCACACATATGATTACTGCAACCCGTATCAAGGTACCAGCAATGTTTAACATCACTGCCCTTCACTAGACAGGCCATCAACAAGGAGATCTGTGCTTCTTTATCTTCTTGCTCCACAAAGTTCGATTTTTCTCCTTTACTAAGGTTGGTTCTGTACTCCGATTTGTAATGCCCGAACTTGTGGCATCTAAAGCATTCAATTTGTGCTTTAAATTTGGGCTTACTGGGACTCCCATTTTTGCCTTTCCAAGAAATCCTTTTTTTCCCCATTGTCCGCTTCCTTGTCTTTTTTCTTCCCCTTCCATGTAGTTTTGCCCCTACCATCTGACTTAGTGGTGGTTTGCAAGGCTTGAACATGTAGCAACTGCTCTTCTTTCTCCTGCTTTTTAATTATCTGCTCATGGATTTGTAGAGAACTTTGCATTTCATCAAGAGTTAGTTCATCCAATTCATGAGACTCTTCAATTGCTGTCACAACAAAATTAAATTTTGCAGTCATAGAATGGAGTACCTTCTCAATGATGGTAATGTCCCCCATCCTTCTTTTACCATGAATCCTCAAGTTAGCGATAGCCATGGTCCTGGAGAAATATTCCGCCACAGATTCATATGGCTTCATCTACAACATCTCAAACTCAGCTCTCAAACTTTGCAACTGCTGCCTCTTAGCCCTTGCATTGCCTTGATACTTCTTCTTCATTGAATCCCATATTTGCTTCGAAGTCTCTTTCTGCAATATGGTCTTCAAAACCGCCCTGTCAATTGCTTGAAACAGGTAGTTCTTGGCCTTCAAATCCTTCAATTTTGAACTGTCAGCCTCTGTCTTTTGTGCTTCAGTTGCACCTGCTGCTAGCTCATGAACGCCATTCTCCACCACCGTCCAATACTCTTTGGACCTTAAAAAGTTTTCCATTAGCATACTCTAATGGTAATAATGGTAGCCATCAAAGCGAAAGATAGAGGGTTGAACAAAGTTGTCTGTTGCCATGAATACTATTTGGGGCTATACTAACCTAGCTCTTGATACCAAATGTTGAAATAAAATGGAAGAGAAACGAAATATGGAAAATAAAGCTTTTACTGATAACTTGGAAACTTCAGGAAAAAATACAATGAAAATTACTACTGCGAAATCCTAAAATGTTGCTACATGACTCCATAATTAACAACCCACTAACCAACTAAACAACTAAATAAAATGTGCTAGAAAATAGTTGACTCCAACTTGGACCTAAAGACATGGAACACAATCTGATAATTCCATATTTTTATTAACTACCAACTAAAACACTACTCCACTTTCTGCTCCAACAATTAGCTTGAAAGGCAATACAGGTTGATAAGCAGGCAATTTACTTGGATGGGGTAGAATGAAAGAGTCACCACACAACTTCTGATTAACACCATGCTTTGTGGACAAGGAGGAAGAGAAAGTAGCCGTGAAGACACTTCTATGATTTTCTTTAATAGAGTAAGAGGGTATTTGGGGCTTCAAAGTTTGGTGAATATCTTCTTTAGATTTGACCAAACCAAAAGAAAAAGCGTTGGATATGTTGCTGACACCCATGAATCTGTCTGCAAAAGGGTTTGGGTGCTTGTGATAGAAACATAGAGGGAATAAGAACATCACAAAAAACAAAATTTACGATATAGATATATATAGGGATGCAGTACCAAAAAAAATATACAAGGATGATATGAATTGTCTTTCTTACCCCTTAGAATCTAAATATAATCTAAACCTATCAATTAAAGTTAGAAACTTTGGAGCTCATTTAGCTATGCCACGTAGACAGGCCCCCCTCTTTTGCTATAATATTTTCTAATATTATTTACTTTTAAATTCCCTTATATTATTTATATTTTAGCTCTTGATTTCGATTGGTGGAACTGCTTGCCTTGGTTGATTTTTCATGTCGATGGGTGTGAAAGGCCTCTTTCCCAGGTATGTTGTTCATATCCGATAAGAATTTAGATTGTGCAAGTTATTTGCTTTGAGTCAAACAGGTTGCCTCATTAATGCCTGCCATTGAGATTTCATTGACATACCTCAGATTTTGCTGCAACGCATCCCTCCTCATTTAGCCGATCTTATCTTCATTTGCAAAACCCTTGCCCACCTTCTTAATTCCGCCTCCCCCCTTCTGATGACTATAAATATGAACCCCCTCTTCACTGTATTTTGCAATTTCATGAATTTCCTTCTTTCTCTACCTGGTATGTTTTCTTCTATTCTATTTTGATCGTTTCCCATCTTTCTTCTCCTTAATTGTATTGCTTATAAGTCTGTTTTGGTTAACTGAAGGTATCAGCCATGAGGCGTGTTAAGGTTGATTTCGTTTTCTTTGACAAAGATCTCAGTTTAATTTACTTTGTTGTTGTCTTATTGTTTACGGTGACAATATATATGTATGTTAGATTGAGAATATGCAATCTAAGAGAATCTCAGAGCTGAGGGATGGTCCTGGTAACAGAGTCACCACTCTGCGAGTTAGCAGACTGTGGGATTGCAAAATTCCCACTTATGGAGAGGAAGTTGGCATGGCTTTCGTGGGAGTGGATGAGGAGGTGATTCATGATTCGGTTAAGTTGTCGTTGGCCTCTGATATGATTCTTCTCTTCTTTAATCCTGATCAATTTTTTATATGATTTTTACAGGGGAATACTATTCATGTCCATATAAAACAGTTTGATACGAAACTTTTCCAGCCAAGAGTCAAAAAAGGTTCTTTTTATTGAATTGTCGGGTTTAAGGTGCAACCCCCAAGGATTAGGCACTTGGCTGTCGAGAAGGATCTGGCCCTTTTTTTCCTTAGCAACACAAAACTTGAGGAGGTCGTTGAAGGCACTGATATCTTTCCTTGATATTCCTTCAATTTTATCAGTGATGAGAAGCTAGGGAGTATAGCCAACTCTGACAAGTATTTAGCAGGTAGACACTGACTCTTATGCTAATTTTGATGGTTATATGCATTTATGAACCAATCTTCTGACAGTTTGTAGTTGTTTTTAGATGCTATAGGTATGTTGCTCTCCATTAATGCTGTGCAGACTATTCAATTGTCTAATTCTGAAAGAACTACTGAGAAGCGCGATGTATTTATCGAGAAACTTAAGTAACAGACACGAAATACCATCATCCCCTATTGATTTTATAACATTAGTTGATTGTCAGTTTCAATTCTATTTTTTGATGATTCCTATAGTGGAGAACCTATTGGGGGTGACAGTATGGAAGTCTTCTTTTGATCAATTGAAGGTGGATGAGTTAGTGTTGATGCGTCCAAGGCTGATAATGATCTTTGCAGGCATGGTCGTAAAGACATTTGGAGGTATATCTTATCTCATGTAAGGATGCTTTCTCGATTGATTAATTTGATGCTTTGGAACTAAATTATTTGTGTGCTTTCAGGATCATAGAAGAGCTTTACTTGGCCAGTGCCTCAGCTACAAAAATTTATGCCAGTCTAGATATTCCTGAAACTTATGATTTCAAGATGAGGTAAAATTGTGTATAGGTTTGTTTCCAGTATATTGTTTATGATTTGAATTCATATGAGGGCTTGACAAAAATATTTTATGCCAATTCCTTAGACAAGCTGCTGATGAAGAGGCAGTTGAGTTGCTACAAGACGTGGAGGGCACTCAATTCCAAGCCATGCAATTAGAGACTATGTCTTTGGGTGAGCTTAACAGTATGGGGGCTTCTCAGGCCAAAGTAAGGGCATATTTCGCTTCTATCAATGTCTTTTAATCTAAACCTATGTCTTTTAATTAATTTGATTGTGAATACCATTACAAGTTTTTTTTGCCTTCCAGCTTAAGAGATTTAGATGCAAAGCATTTGTGCGTGAGATTGACCTTAAATTCGGATGGTACTAGCTAGCATGTAACGAATGTTTTGGAACACTTACACCTGAAGAAATTGGCCATGAATGTTCGATGTGTGGCCCGAAGCCTGCTGTCATGATGTGAGTCTTTCTTGCTCTTTGTTTCAAGTATTTGTTTCTTGCTTTTTATTTGAAGTCCTTTTTATTAAGTAGATGTTTATTGTTTTCTTATCCCACTTGCAGCATGAGGTTGAATTTAAAACATCAAGATGAATCTGGGACACTAGACATTGCTATTTTTGACAAGTAAGCTGAGAAGCTGACTGGCACACATATTATGTCCATGTCAAATGAGCAGCACTTATCGAGATTTGAGCTGCCAGACAATGTCAAGAAAGCTATTAACAAAGAGTTTTACTTTACTGTTGGCTTCTCACAAAAGGTTGTTGCCTATCAAGGTTTTTAAAATTATGACAACAAACCAGGTGAAGAGCCGACCGAGGCAGATTCAGATGCAAAGACTCTTGGTGGGAGTTCCACCCAAGAAAGTAACCAGTTTTTGATTGAACATGTTGATGGTGAAGATAAAGGAGTCAGATTAGGCAATCCTGATGATGGCGCAGGGTTTGAAGTTAATGGAAAAAAAAATTCTTGAAGGCTCTCCATTGAAGAGGCTTAAAATTGACTAAGTTGATTGATAACTTTGGAGGTAGGATTCGAAGGATTGTACTGCAGATATAGGATTAGTAATAATTTGTAGCCATTGTGTGGCTTAGTGTATCATTTGGATTTTATTTTTATTTGTAAGGCAATGGTGCAAGGATCATATCAGTTATATCAATTATTACCTGAACAATGTTAATTTTCCATATATGTTCAATTTTTTAATTAGACAACTCTATTTCAGAGAGATTTTCTTTTAAGCAGTTTTGGGATAGTTACAGAAGCCTAGCTAAAACTAAACAGATTTAAAACTCAATTTCCTATTTCTGATTATAGCATTTGATTATGATTCCTAAAATTTAAGAAGAAAAAAAGTTTGATGCTACTCACGTTTCCCACTTCTCATAAAACTCAATTTCCTATTTCTGATTATAGCATTTAATTTATAAAAAAGGTTGGCTGCATAATTCCTAAAATTTGAGAAGAAAAACAGTTTGCTAAAATAAGATGTTAAAATTTAAGGTTGGTAGCATTTGATAGCTTTTTTTGACGGTGAGAGAGGTGTTGCAGATGATAATAGCAACAGTTTTTCCAGAAGAAGACTTCTTCCATTATCCATCAGAATAGTATTTGTAAGCATCTCCATCGAATATGTCTGAAAAAACTCCAGTCCCAGCCATTATTATGAAACAAAAGAAAAACTTTGATAGAGAGAAAACAGGGGAGTGAAAGGTGAGGCAGTGAGTGTGTGTCTGGTCTAGGTTTGGTGTTAATGGGGGGGGGGGGGATTATATGTAAAGGAAGAAGGTCAGCCACGTATTGGCTTGGTTGCAGCTACTTGAGACAAACGAGTTCGAGACCTGGGTTGGGTGGTTCATATTGTGCCAAGTTGGAAAGTAAAATGGTTGAACTTTTTTCTATTTATTTCTAAACCGCACAACTCAATGCCTTACAAATTACTAAAACGGATGGTCTTTTTTAGATGAAGATTGAAGTGTGAATGCACAATTGTGATAGGTCTTCGATCTATGACTGTATATGGGATATGGATTCAAGCGAGGTACGTATGGGAAGGGATTTGGAAATATTAGAGGAGAGAAATAAATTAATCAATAGATAGCTGTAATGAGATAACTTGCAAATTAAAAAACAGATGTTGTTACTTCTACAGCTCTTTTCAACAGGCCACTTTATTTCTAGCAACCTAGCAGTGTGTTGAACGATGTGCTTGGTTCATTTGATCACAAGACGTTGGTAGAAGTGTTATCCTTCCTTGGATTGCAGGCTAGAGTCAAAGAAATACTGCCTACCTTGGTTGATTTTTTATGTTGTTGGGTGTGAAAGGGCTATTATCCTAGGTATGTTGTTCTTATCGTATAAGAATTTAGATTGTGCAAGTTATTCAACCATGGTGCTTTGAGTCAAACAAGTAGGTTCATTAATGCCTACCATTGAGATCTCATTCACATACCTTCTATGCCTTGAGAAAAGTCCTTTTTCAAGCCTTCTATTCCTGTCTGAAACAACCAAATGAGATTTAGCGTTTATTCAATCCTTTTTCAACCCTTATATTTAATTATACAAAGCTCATTTGTTGACTTGGGAATTCCATTTTGCTTCCAATTCGTGTTTAATCAGCAAACATATCTTCATTGTAAAAAACTTTCCTCCAATTGCATTTTGTTCTTGATTCGTGTTTAATAAGCAAGCAGCAAGCGAGGTAAGATTATCTATTATGTGCTTCACATAAGTACCGTTCGAAACTTTGCATTTGTTTGTATTAATCTGATATGAATTTTTGCTTGGCTGTGATTGTATTTTGATTTTACAATTTTCTGTTGCTTTCGGGTTGTTAGTATTGCACCTTATACGTTTGAGATAAGTCCCCTTTCAAAGATTCAATTTCATCGGTATATGTTGTTGTTATTTGCTATTGTTCCTCATTTATATTGTTGAGCACAAAAGTCTGCTATGAGACCATCGGCCGACTCATCTAAATCTGCAAACATAAACTCTATTAGTAGATTAAGAAGGCTGAACCATATCAGAAATAAAAGAATC
Source organism: Corchorus olitorius (assembly GCA_001974825.2). NCBI lineage: Eukaryota > Viridiplantae > Streptophyta > Magnoliopsida > Malvales > Malvaceae > Corchorus > Corchorus olitorius. The sequence goes on along the minus strand of AWUE01011958.1, from coordinate 31,417 downwards.
TCAAAACAATTTCCTATTCCAAGGAATTTCGATCATGCTAGAGCTAGACTAGGCATTGCCATCGCTGAAGCAAATCTGCAGAACAATCTTCGAAGATCTAGAGCTTTTAATTATGCAGGAACAAGCTGCTTAATTGCTGATGGACCAAATAATGGCGGTGAGTGTTAAATTCTGTCTTTTAAAACTACTTTGGTTCCTCTGCTATATAATTCGAAGAATTGAAATCCTTTTTTTCAGACCCTGCACATCATATCACGTCATGGGCTTATAATGAAGACCATATTCGTAAGTTTTCATTTTCCATTTCTGATTTGCAACAATAAATCAACTCATTTTTAATGTTCAATCTTTGGTTTTATGTAGGTAAATGTTCCCAATCCGAGAACTTAGGCCCACCTAAATATCAATGTAAGAATTGCAAGGCCTGGATGTGGTATGAAGAACAAACAAATATCAATAGACCGACAACAAATCCTGTGTTTAGTCTTTGTTGCAAGGAAGGGACAATCAAACTCCCTGCAGTGAGGCCAATGCCGCAATTTTTAAAGCAGTTACACCATGATGAAACTAAAAATAGGATTCATTTCAAAGAAAAAATAAGACTCTATAACAGTATGTTTCGGTTTACTTCCATGGGTGCAAAGGTTGACACCTCGATAAATGATTCAAGAGGTCCTTATGTCCTTCGAACCCTCGGTTTTAATTATCATTTGATAGGATCAGTTCTTCCAGTGGAAGGAAGGCAGCCTACATACGCTCAACTTTATATAGTTGATACAACAAATGAACAACTAAATCGTATGAATCATTTTACTTCACATGAAGGAACAAGTGTCTTTAGATCAGATATAGTTAATGGAATAAGCACAATGTTAGATCAGACAATCTTAGGAAAGCTACAGACACATATGAACATAATCCAAAAGCTGAAATAAGAATCCATTTGGTGACCAATCGAACTAATACAAATGATGTGTATAATTTACCCACCGCTGATGAAATAGGAGGACTTATTGTGGGAGACTTTGGACAGGCAGACACCGGAAGAGATGTTATTGTTGATCATCGTAAAAAAGGCTTGACAAAAATTACTGAATATCATCCTCTTTTTATGTCGTTGCAATACCCTCTTCTCTTTCCTTATGGAGAGGACGGGTACCATAGTCGCATTCCTTACTCACAGTCACGTACAAAAGAAAATGTTACAAGGAGTTTCATAACAATGAAAGAATATTACTGTTACCAACTTCAACATAGAGACCCTAATAACAATGCCCTCCTCCATAGAGGCAGACTATTCCAACAGTAATGTGTGGATTCTTATTCAATTGTCAGAGACACTAGATTAAATTTCCTTAAAAGAGAACAACAATTATTTATAGTTGATGTCGTTAGCAATGTCCGTGATGCAGTGTCCCAAGGAGATCATAGAGGAGATTCTGTGGGACAGAAAATAGTTTTGCCGTCAAGCTTTACTGGCAGATCTCGGTATATGTTCCAGAATTATCAAGATTCTCTAGCTATTTGTAGGCAAGTGACAAGTGACAAGTATCACTTTGTTATTCTTATGAATCATATAGAAGATGTTAATAAAATCCTTTTTTTAAACAACACAGATACTATGGATTCCCGACTTTATTTATTACATTCACATGTAATGCCCAATGGCCAAAGATTGAAGAAACACTCTGAGACATCAAAGGACAAAAAGCAGAAGATCGGCCTGACATTGTGTGGAGAGTTTTCAGAATCAAACTAAAGAACCTTATAGATGACCTTACAAAGAACAGACATTTTGGAGAAGCTGTGGCAAGTGAGTCATTCTGAATACCTAAATAAAATTTGTTTTGGTTGCAATATCATATATAGTATAATATTCCGTACAATCTTATTTTTCTTTTGTTCATTACACAGTATCATACACCATAGAGTATCTGAAAAGAGGGTTACCGCATGCGCATATATTGTTGTGGTTGAAAGGCCAGGAAAATGTAATATGTGGTCCACAAACAGACCAAATCATATATGCTGAAATACCAGATATGTTGAAAGATCCGGTTGATTATATTTATGTGGCCAATTACATGATGCATGGTCCTTGTGGCTTAGCAAACCCAAATGCACAGTGTATGCATGAAAATAAATGCAAGAAAAGATTTCCAAAAGCCTACCTAGAGTTCTCCACAACAGATGGCAATGATTTTCCACTTTACAGACGTAGAGAAACGCAAGCTTCAGTTGTTATAAACAACATTCCCCTTGATAACAGGTACGTAGTTCCTCACAACTTGGCTTTGGTTGTTAAATATCAAACACATATTAATGTAAAATTGTGTAGCCAAAATAGAGCCATTAAATACTTATTTAAGTACATAAACAAGGGCCAGATAGAGCTTCTACAATTTTAGAAACAACTAATCATATTCCAAGAGATGAATTAAACAATTTGTAGATTGTAGATACTTAACACCACATGAAGCATGTTGGAGGATTTTTGAGTTCGAGATTCACCATAGGGAACCCGCGGTTCAGAGACTACCGGTACATCTACCAGAACAACAAAACAAATATTTTCGTGATTTAGATAGATTATATGATGTTATTGACAAAATGCATAATCAAAAAACAATATTCACTGAATGGATGGAAACTAATAAAACGGATGAACAAGGAAGAACTCTCCTTTACGCAGACTTCCCTACAGAGTATGTTTGGAATAAAAAAGCATTAAAATGGAAACATACAAAAAAAGGACGCACCATAGGTAGAATTATTTATATACACCCAGCAGCAGGAGAATTGTATTATCTTCGGCTATTAGTGAATGTTGTCAAAGGGGCAACAAGTTACGAAGCCTTAAAAACTGTTAATGGCGTTTTGCACAACACTTTCAAAGAGGCATGCCATGCATTGGGACTTTTGGGTGATGACAAAGAATGGAAGGCTGCGCTTGAAGAAGCTTCTCTCCATGCAACATCTTCACAACTCAGGTCCCTTTTTATTATTATCTTATTACATTGTGATGTGGCAGACAAAATGAAACTTTTCGAGTCATGTTGGAGGCTAATGATAGATGACATTGAGTATGGGCTTAGAAATTCATTAAGTCACTCAAGATATATAATCCAAGACATTGACCTTAAGAACTATTTACTGATTTCATTACAAGAACTTCTAAGACAGAATGCAAGCTCATTGATAGAGCAGAACCTACCTTTGCCAGGAATTCCACAATTAAGAGACAAGGCTGATAGATTGGTACTACAAGAACTTAATTATGACCTTAGTTCACTTAGAAAACAACATAATGATATGTTAAAAGAACTTAATAAAAGACAATTAGAAATATATACTACCATAAGACAAGCTGTATAACAACATGGGAGGTATGTTCTTTGTATATGGGTACGGAGGTAAAGGAAAATCCTTCCTATGGAATACCATAATAGCTGGAATACGGTCTGTAGGGAAAATAGTCCTGACTGTTGCATCTTCTGGAATAGCATCTTTATTATTATCGGGAGGAACAACTGCACATTCTAGGTTCAAAATTCCTTTGACAATAGAAGAATTTTCAACGTGTAAAATTTCCAAGGGAACCTAGCTTGCTAGACTGATAAATAGCGCCAGTTTAATAGTATGGGATGAAGTGCCCATGATACATCGTCATTGCATAGAGGCCATGGACAAAACTTTAAACGATATCGTGACAGATGCAAGCACAACTCGAAAGAATCTTCCTTTTGGCATCAAGACCATACTATTTGGAGGTGACTTTAACCAAATATTACCAGTCGTCTCTTCAGGAAGTAAATCACAAATTTTAAATGCAGCTCTATGCAACTCACCTATATGGAATTCTTGCAAGCTACTGACATTAACATAAAATATGCGCTTAAAACAACATGGTCTTAATAATTCTTCGAAACAGGAACTTGAAAAATTCTCTAATTGGCTCCTTAAGATCGACGAAGGTAAAATGGGTGTGATGACGTTACAAAGGATGAAGAAGGCAAAGTAATAGAAATTCCCAAAAAACATTTAATCCCTGTAAAGAACGACCTGATAAGTTCTATTGTTCAGGAAATCTATCCAAGTTTCTTGAATAATTTTCTTGACCCAGATTATCTACGTAATAGAGCGATAGTCACACCTTATAATACAATCTCTGAAGATATTAATAAGTATATGCTTAACCTTCTTCCCACCTTAACAAGAACTTATTATAATTGTGATACAATAGCCAAGGGACCAAATTCTACATAAAACAATGATGTAGTATATTCTACAGAATACCTTAACTGCCTAACCCATCTAGGAAACCCAGAACATGAATTAACACTCAAAATAGGGGCTGTTGTAATTCTATTAAGAAACATAAACTCCAATCAAGGACTTTGCAACAGAATGCGGCTTATAGTTCTTTATTTGATTCCTGTCAATTTATGCATGTCTGTCGTGATGGTAATGTGACTGCTCATGCTATAGCTAGTCTTGGTTCCTCTTTACTAGAAGAATTTGTTTGGATTGAGGAAGTCCCAGACTTAATTGTAGCTGTGCTCAAAAACGATTGTATCACTTTACCAATCTAATGAATCTACATCTATTTTTCCCTAAAAAAAAAACTTTGATAGTAATTATGAAACTAATATAAACTATATACTTTGTAAAGTGTTTGATAGGAGTCAATTTTTTATAGCATTGCTCTAATGAGAAATTAATTAGAGAGGACAAGGTGCTTCGTTGACAATGTCGATCGAAAAATTGGTCCAATATGATATATCATTTAAACCTTCCATATACTATAAAGAACTTGAGTGAGCTAAGCATGTCTCTGTAACAACCACACCATTCAACATATAATTCATGAATCACTTAGAGAAATGAAACTTTCCACAATGTATGAGACACCCCGCCCTTAATTTCAGTATAATAATGAGCAATTCTAAGAACTGCACCAATAGTTCTGTCTTCATTTCATGTGCAAGGCTGTATGATAAGAACCATTCTTTCAACCCAACAACTTTGAACATTAAAAAAATTTCACCCCTAGAATCTTGAGTTTCAACATTTTAAGCAAATAATATTAGCAAATGAAAGAGGAGCTACCTACGTGGCATAGAGATATAATTGTCCTGAATCATAATATATACTGACGATTAAACGACTAACAATTAAATCATCCATTTTAATTATTGCAATTACGAGAAATAACAACACCGTCATTTTGCAAAAATTAGTAGACTGTTTCAAAGAATGTTAACAAGCAAAACGCTGTTCTTAAATTTGCAACACTACATCTTCAAAATTCTTGCACTAGAAAAATATATAATCAACGAAACAAGCTTGATCCTCACAATCAAATTTGACTAATATTTACACATGCTTGACCATATTCCAATCTGAAAACCTTATAAAGGCTGCATTTAGTTCTCTACAAGCACCGACCTGTCGAGAGGAATATCCAAGACCAAAAATATTTCAAGATAGGAAAAAATCAATTCAGATTAATCCACCTTGCATCAAGAAAATTAAAAGCAACGGCAAGACCAACAAAGTATATCCTCTTATAGACATTTTCGAGAAACTTACCTTAATTACTAACTCCCAAATTCTATATATGATTCATCACCAATTAGTAAAAATACTAACTAATGTGGTTACTTCTTAACTACAGGAGACTATAACAGATAACCTCTTAGTATCAGTATTAAATGCATCAACAATGGTGGTAGATTACTGAGAGAAGTTCAACAAATCCAATCCCACACAAATAGCAATTCAATAAACATCCTTATCTGTAGACACCCAATTTTTGGGCCCGGACCCTTCAACTTATGGTAACTTGTCTCCGTTGCTGCACCTAAGAGGCATTCAGCTCAATTCTTACCCCGCGTAGTTCATATCTTCGTTTTTAGTGTTAGCCATTCCTTCTTTCTTTTAATTATATCTCTTTTTCTTTTAAATAGGATGCAATTTTCCAATTTTCTTTTGAGGCAAATGGGCCAATCTTTTCCTTGGATTATTTTTGATTATTCTGTTGGGCCTTGCTTCTTAGGCCAATTTTACTTCAATTGGACCCTATTAGCCCCTTTGCATTGCCAATTACCTTATTGGGATTAGGATTTGAATCATATTGGTGTGGGAAATTAGTGGCTGATTAGTTTCATTTTCCCTAGCATAATAATTAAAAAAAAGGGAAAAAAGGGAAGAAGAAAAAAATGCAATCAATGACTTCTCTTTATATTTGCAAAACAAAAAAAAACAAAAACACACAAAAGATTGCCTTTTAGTTACACTATTTACACGGGTCACTAGTTTGCTAACATATTGCAAGTGTACAGCTGTTTTGTGTTTACAAATAAAATGCATGAAGTGGATGAGAAAAAGGTGAGCCACGTTGCAAAGGCTGGATATTGGTCTTCAATTCCCCAAGACTCATGACACATCCAAATCTGCATGGCAAAGAGAAAGTGATCAGTTAAGCAAAAGAGTCAATTAAGACCCCAAGACAAAGTGGCAGCCTCACAGCTTGCAATAGGACAAATTTCAAAATTAAACAGATTTCTGCCAAGGCTAACAGTAGGCCAGCAACACCCAACAAAAGGGGAGAAACAAGCAAGCCACATAGCATTTTTTTTAGGTCACAGCACAAACCATGTGTCACCATTGTCCATGTTTGAAAAATTAAATTCCCATAGGTCACATGCATGCCATGTCATATTGCTGGACACTAGGTGCAAATTTCATCTTTTATTATTTTTCACTCACCATTTAGACATTACACAGAATTTAGATAACCACATTTTTTAACCTTTGACATGTTCACCATTACATTCCCCATAGATAAGCATATCATCAGAATAAATCACCTTTAGAGAATTGAGCATATTCACATAAATAAGTATTGCAATTTATACATACTTTTGTTAGGCATATTTTGTAGGACACATGCATTTACAATTTCAGTTTACATCATCTTTTGAAACACAACAAAAAACCAACTTGGCTTACCTTATACATTGGGACAATCTCAAAAGGCCAAAACCATCACATTTCTATGTCGCAAGGTAGACTTTTTCAAAAGGACACATTCATATAATTTTTGTGTCCTAGAACAGAACCATCCTCTCCTACCCTTGCGATAAGTAGAACCAACCTTCACTCCAACAAAATTGCTCGAATTATGTTACAAAGAGGTCATTTGAGTAAAAAGGGGCAAGAACCTCAATCCAAAATTCCCATTGAAAAAAAATCGATGAAGAAAAATGAAAAAATGAAAAAGAAAAAGACACTTGGAATATCCAGAGGAATTCAGCACAGTGATTTTCAAAAGAGTCATTGTTTTCAAAAGATTTTGATAAAATGGTTTTCAAAACTCGTTTGCACGAGGAACCTTTTCAATGAAAATGTCTAATTTTGAAGTGATAAATGGCTTTCTTTCATATTCCCTTCACTTGTAGAAAATATCCATTGTTGTCCCCTTTGAGCCTAATTAATTTCTTTTCAGATGAACCATAATCAAGGATCACTCTCCACACTGGGGGGCGAAGGTGAAGGAAAATTAGGCTCAAAAGCAAGGGTTCGCATCCAACATCGAATGGGGGCATCCCGACAGTATTGAGTAGAGTTCACAAAGAGGCATTGAGTCCACTCCATCAAGAAATTCAAATCGAAAGTCAATAAATATTCAAAAAAAAAAACAAAAAAAACGAAAATTGAAAGTAAAAGTGAAAATTGAGAATTGAAAAATAAGATCGAGCGAAGGACAATTGGTCTGATAAGATCCTTCACACGACAAAAAATGATCCTTGATTCAAATACCCTCAAACACATTTTTGAGCCTTTATATCCTTTTTTGGCAACCAGAGCCCTAGCCTACATTACGTGCCTAATAAAAGTCCATCTTTGATGAAGTGAGGATATTTGAGAAGAGAACTTTCCTCAACAAAAGTAACAGTCCTTTTTTGCAAAATGTTTTGAGTCAAAACTTTTTAAAAAAAATGGTGAAAAAATGAAGAAAAATGAAAAAAATGTTTCGGGTTAATTTGGAGTTTCCAAGTGCATGCAAAAAAAGTGAATGAAAAAAATAAAGAAAAGAAGCTCTAGGGTGAAAACCCAAAAGGGCAGTCTAGAGCAATAATGGGAATCCACAAAAGCCTCCTGAAAGATTACCGAAAGCACTCAAAAGAAAAATGGGACCTCTATAAGACAATTGAGTCGGTTAACTCATGGGTGGGCAAAAGGAGGGAACGACCTAAGACTTCATCTTAACCAGAAAGAGTCAATTCATTGAATTCATATCCCTGATGATATTTTCTCCCACTTTTCAAACCATATCCCTTGAATGGCGAGTGTTGACTCAAACCTTTTTCCAAATGAATATGGACTTGATCGTTTTTTTGAAAGCAATTTTCAAAAAAAAAAATAGAGAGAAAGAAGAAATTTTTTGCAAACAGATCTCAATTGCGAGCTAAGGATGAAGCACATTGGTTACTCCAAAAAGGTCAAAGTTCCATGATTAAGGGGCATTCTAAATGGTGTTCACCAATTCTGTTTTGAAAAGTTTTCTAATTTTCACAAAGTTTGCATGTAGAAAATTAGTGATTTTTGAAAGATTGGAACAATACATGCATGACGTTCTCATTGGGCAAATGTGGTGATGTTTATTATAATCATTTAGAAGTGATGTTTTCTTGTGAAGTGGTTTTGAACTATGACAGGTTTCAAAAAGGATCAGTCATGCGACTAACGAGTCAAGGCTTTCGATTGAAGTGGAGCAGCTCCGAGTCAGGTTCAAAGCTTGTCGATGGATAACAAGGCATCTGATTAAAAAGGGAAGTTAATTGAACATCACTTCTTGAAGTAATTCATCATACATTCCCTGCATTCATGGGCATTCATGCATGCATGCACAAATTGGGGCAATGCATCATCATGCATTCAGGACAGATACTCGCAAGGAAAGAAGATAACAAGATCTTGGAAAAGCGAAGACAAAATCCATTTTGGTAATTTTTTCAACAAAGTTGTGTTTAAGTTTCAATAAACCTTGCTCAAGATTGAGTTTGCATTTGTAAGACCTCCGGACACCATTTCAGAAACCTCCGGGTATTAATTCTGATAAATCCTCCTGGTATCATATAATTTCATCAAGTTTTTAATCAAAGTTGCATTTAAGTTTCAAAATCAAAACCTTGCTCAAGGTTGAGTTTGCATTTGTAAGTCCTCCAGGCACCATTTCAGAAACCTCCGGGTATTAATTCTGATAAATCCTCCGGGTATCATTTCATTTCATCAATTTTTTAATCAAAACTGCGTTTAAATTTCAAAATCAAAACCTTGCTCATGGTCGAGTGTGCATTTGTAAGACCTTCGGGTACAATTTCAGAAACCTCTGGGTATTAATTCTGATAAATCCTCTGGGCATTCCACAGTTTCTTCATGAACTAGTTTGCTTTATCAATTTTAATCCTATTCATGATCATTGCTTTATTAGTCGATTTCAATATCCTGCTCAAAATCATTTCTCTTTATCAAATTAATTTCAAAATCCTACTTAGGATCATTGCTTTATCAAATTAATTCCAGAATCCTGCTCAGGATCATTGCTTTATCAAATTAATTTCAAAATCCTTCTTAGTATCATTGCTTTACCAAATAAATTTCAGAATCCTACTCAGGATCATTGCTTTATCAAGTGAATTTCAGAATCCTATTCAGGATCATTTCTTTATCAGTCAATTTTAGAATCCTATTTAGGATCATCTTTTTACCATTTGATTTCAGCATCCAACTCAGGATCCTGATTTAGGATCATTGGATTGTGATTCGCCTTCAAAGTCCTATCTAGGACCTCTTCCACTTTAAAGCCCGTTTCAAAATCCCGTCTTTGTTTCATCTTGGGATTCTCTTTCAAGTCTTGTTTTACTTTATCTGCTTGATAAAGTGGGTGTCTACGTCTTTGCGCACTTTCCTACTCTTAGAACGTATGCAAACTACTCTTTTGCACACTTACCGATACTTAGAAAGCACACAAAGAGGGGCAGCTGTAGACACCCAATTTTTGGGCCTGGACCCTTCAACTTATGGTAACTTGTCTCCGTTGCTACACCTAAGAGGCATTCAGCTCAATTCTTACCCCGCGCATTTCATATCTTCGTTTTTAGTGTTAGCCATTCCTTCTTTCTTTTAATTATATCTCTTTTTCTTTTAAATAGGATGTCTCTTTTTCTTTTAAATAGGATGCAATTTCCAATTTTCTTTTGAGGCAAATGGGCCAATCTTTTCCTTGGATTATTTTTGATTATTCTGTTGGGCCTTGCTTCTTAGGCCAATTTTACTTCAATTGGACCCTATTAGCCCCTTTGCATTGCCAATTACATTATTGGGATTAGGATTTGAACCATATTGGTGTGGGAAATTAATGGCTGATTAGTTTCATTTTCCCTAGCATAATAATTAAATAAAAAAGGGAAAAAAAGGGAAGAAGAAAAAATGCAATCTATGACTTCTCTTTATATTTGCAAAAAAAAAAAAACAAAACAAAACAAACAAAAAAACAAAACACACAAAAGATTGCCTTTTAGTTACACTATTTACACGAGTCACTAGTTTGCTAACATATTGCAAACGTACAGTTGTTTTGTGTTTACAAATAAAATGCATGAAGTGGATGAGAAAAAGGTGAGCCACGTTGCAAAGGCTGGATATTGGTCTTCAATTCCCCAAGACTCATGACAAATCCAAATCTGCATGGCAAAGAGAAAGCGGTCAGTTAAGCAAAAGAGTCAATTAAGACCCCAAGACAAAGTGGCAGCCTCACAGCTTGCAATAGGACAAATTTCAAAATTAAACAGATTTCTGCCAAGTCTAACAGTAGGCCAGCAACAACCCAATAAAAGGGGAGAAACAAGCAAGCCACATAGCATTTTTTTTAGGTCACAGCACAAACCATGTGTCACCATTGTCCATGTTTGAAAAATTAAATTCCCATAGGTCACATGCATGCCATGTCATATTGCTGGACACAAGGAGCAGATTTCATCTTTTATTATTTTTCACTCACCATTTAGACATTACGCAGAGTTTAGATAACCGCATTTTTAACCTTTGACATGTTCACCATTACATTCCCTATAGTTAAGCATATGATCAGAATAAATCACCTTTAGAGAAATGAGCATATTCACATAAATAAGTATTGCATTTTATACATACTTTTGTTAGGCATATTTTGTAGGACACATGCATTTACAATTTCAGTTTACATCATTTCATTAAGCCAACATTTATTTCACATACATGGTTGATATTTGTAACATAAATGCCTTCTCAAGGGCATCACAAGCACATATATATAGTTAATTCAATCACAAGACATGGTCATAGGCACACAAATTAATTTCTAAGTAACTAAATAAGGACTCCAAAGTGGCAAGAATTCATGCTAAAATAGAATGGCAGCAAGCAATCACCAAAGGGCAAAAGTTTAAGCAAACAGAAGCTTAAACCAATTTGACAGAATCCAACAGGCTCCAATTAGGCTTCAAAGTCCACCTCAGCAGGCTATACAGAGGGACTCATCATTGCCATCTCAGCCACCACATCAGCACTCTCTGCAGACAAAAAAACTCACATGAGTTGCAAAGCTCAATTGTAAACAAAAAAACAAATGGCCAAAATAAAAACAGAAACAAACAAGGCAAGTTCACTGCACACACTCTGTCACACCAACCCTGCAGACACTGACAAACCCCCCTGCAAGTTCAAACAAAAATGAAAAAAAACAACAAACATGGAGATTTTTTACAATATATACAAATGAACAGGAGAGTTCGGAAAAGAGGAGGGAGGGGAGAGAAAAGTGAGTTAGGGGGTGGAGAGTTCTCTGGGGAAGTTCTGAGAATTCTTGGCAACAAAAATAGAGAACATATAGAAAAAATAGAGAAAAAAGGAAACGAGGGTTCGAGAGTTGTATTTTACAGTAAATAAGAAATACAAGAAAGCAAAAAAAAGAGACAGAAAGGATGGGGAGTTAGTTTTGAAGGGAAAGGGAGAGAAAGTCAGTGATCTCAAAAAAGGAGGGGTTTAGAAAAAATACAAAAAAAAACAGAAAGTTAAGGGGAGGAGGTTCGAAAAAAATTGGGGAGAAATTAACAAAAAACACATAGAGTGAGGGTGAGATCTTGGAAACTACCTGTAGGAAATCCCCATCCCCTGGTCGACTGAATTGAGTTGTCCCTCATTCCCGTTTGCATTTCTAGGGTTCGATTAGTCTCGGGTTTTCAATTTTTGATTGCCCTTTGTCTTGATGGTTTGAGGGGTTTGCGTCGGAAGGGCTAGAGGAGTCTGAAACGGAGACTTAGGAGGCCTGTCACCTATCCTTTTAGCCGGAATTCGGTGATTTGATTTCGGGTTTCATGGTTTTCGGCTTCCTTGTGTAGTTCTGTGAGTTCTCAGTGGAGTTAAGCTTGGAGAAAGGAAGGGGTTTCGGTGTTGCGGGTTCCATTCTTGCCTTTAATCGCTGGTTCAGGGAAGAAGAAGAAGCATCGGGTTTACAATAATGAGGAGCGGCGGTGAAGAAGAAAGAAAGGAAAAAATCTGAAAAAAAAGGGAAAATAGGGTTTGATATTTATCCGCCAGACCCGACTCGATTGACCCAATCCGGCCCACTAGTCCAACCCTTTAGGCCCAGTTCCAATTGGGTAATTGCTTATTTGGCCTTTTAAGTTTTGGGGTTTAAATTCTTCAGTTGTTGGGTTGTTTTATGATTGTTGTTGGTCTAATTTCATTATTAATTTAGGAATTTAGTTTAATTGCCATGCTCATATGAGACAAAGTTAAATTGACCCGATAATGGGATGTTTGATTGGGATTTGGACACCTGTTGTCGGTCTCAATTCAACGTTCCTAGGCTTGGAACATCCGGACGGGGGTCTTACCAGTATGAGTGGAAGGCACCCGAACAATGTTCCTCATATAATTACTCCGTAAATTTGCATTAATCAGAATTCATGAATCATGTGCATTCATACATAGAAATTAGAATTAGTAATTACTATTAAATTCAAAATTAAAATAAAAAACTTTGTTTCCAAAAACTCCAAAAAAAAGATTTGTGATTGTTACTGTCCTCTTCGAGTTTTTTTCTTAAATCAAAGCCAAGAATCCACTTTTATTTTTTTAAAAAAGGAAATGAAATAGGCTTTTTAAAAAAAAAGCAAGGCTTAAGTTTTATTAAAATGGGCAATTTGTCAACAAGAAATGAAAAAGGGATAAATAAAAGGGAAAATGAAAATTTGTTTTTCTAGACAAAAAACTATAAAAAAAGGGATTTTACAAGATGGAAATTCAAAAATTCTAAACTTAAAGACACCAAACCAAAATTTTCAAAATTAAGAAGAGTTTTTTTAAAAAACCCAAATAAAATGATAAAAAGATTAAAAATCCAAAAATATCAAAATGATTCCTTTTTAAAAGAATTTTCAAAAAAAAAACCAACCTAGTTTTATTTTCGAAAGGGAAGTTTCCCACCTTGTTTTCAGTTTTTTTAAGAAAGGGAAGGTTCCCATTTTTGGTTTCTTTCCAAAACAGAGTCATTTTGAACCCGATTTTCTTTAAATCCTTTCATGAGGAGCCAGAAGAGAACGAATAGTAAAATGGGGATAAGAATTTATCAAATGGGTCTGGTCATTTGTTTTGAATCCCAAACACCTTTTTTAAACATACAAAACTCATTTGTGTTTGTGTAACTTTGTTTCCACAGTTAAACAAAGGATTTACTTTCTTTAAATTATTAAAAGTTTAGGAATAATGGTAACCAATTATAGAAACCCACTGTTAGTTCAAGGCTAGTCAGTGTTGTCGTTTGACAGGCGTTGTAAGGGTGTTGATCCTTCCCCACGTTTACCCGACTCCCCAAGCTTTAAGACTCTGGTTAGAAGACCGTTTATTAGGTTTAGTGTTACCTTTGCCAAGCTCAGGTTAATATTAGACTTAGTAATCTGATAGGTGGCTAATCACACCTAGGTCAAAAAAAGATTAGTGGTGACTCCTCAAATTTTAGTCGTTTCGACAAGAGTCCCCGGACTCGAACGTTACGACAGCTTGGCGACTCCACTGGAAATGGTTAGAGAGTCAAACTGAACGCTAATTTAGAGTTGACTAGGGTTTCTAAACTTGGTTGTTTGCTTGTTTATTCTTGTTTATTCATGCCTATCTCTATGCTTTCTCATGCTTACATGTTTTCTTTTTGTATATGTTTTGCCTAACCTTTCTGCTTTGTTTTTCTTGAGGGTAGTTTAGTAATTTGGGTCCAATTCTTAGTAAAGGTTTGTATGTTCCTTCAAACGTGCACTAAGTAACTTGCATTTTCATTGCATGAGCTTACACCGGAGCTCTAACCCTTTTAGGAGGAGGCAAAGTAGCTAGCCCTCGTGTGACGATATTGATAGTCACCGTGCGGGCTTTTAGTGAAACACCTCCACTCAGACTGAACCCTTTGCAATGAGCCTATAATGGGTGAGGATTAGGGGCCTTACTAGCCTAGAGTGGGCGACAGTAAGGACAGTTTGGGAGCCTTTAGAACTGTGAAAAGCCTCACCCAGCATGTAGAGACCCTATCCAACTCAGTTAGAGCCAAGCCCGTGAAGATAAAACCAAGTACACAAAAGGGAACATCACTTACCTTCACTATTACGTTTTTGTAAAATTGAATCGTAGAGTGAGTAATGGCATTGCTCGCAACAGGTGAACCAACCTGCCCCAAGGCAACATGTTTGCCAAGTTTTCAGTGGGGCATTTTCTTTTAAGGTTTTTCTTAGTTATTTTTAATTTCTTTTATATCCTAAATTACTACTGACACTTTGTTTTGTTCTTATTTTCCTTTATTTCAATCCAGCATCATGCATTTCATGCATTCATAGGGCTTGCCAGATTACAATCGGGATAAAAGATGCTTGATTAAGTCGCAAGAACCCGTGACAACCATCCCACATCCAAAAGAAATTCACTCACAAGGATTCAACAAGACAAAACCCACCAACCAAGAAATTCAGTCCAAGTTTCTATAAAAAAAAAAAAAATAAAAAACCTTTGTTGTACCTACAATAGAAACATTGTACTGAATATTTTGTAATACATTAAACCTTGTTTTGAAAGCCTTAATCAAGTATCTTTTGTTTCGATTGCGCTATGGCAAGTATTTAGATACTGTACCCGCATAACTCTTTTTATTCTGCAAGACTGCATCATAAAGATCATGACATTATTATACATTCCCATGCATTCATATCGTGCAATATCTTACATCATATGGTTAACAGTGCATATTCATGCATTTGCTCATCAACATAGCCTGCCCTGTCATGCACTTTCTTCAAACATCCATGCCATTTCATCGTGAACTCATGCGAACATTCTTGCCATTTCCGGGACATCATGTCTGCATCTAGTGCATTATCACCATCATTTGTAAATTAATGCGCTTTTTGTAAATAATTTGTCTACCTAGATCATTCGTAAATGTTACTTATTCAAGGCTTGTCCTGTAATTCAGATTAGTAGGGAGTCTTAGATATTATTCAAGCATGAGAGATTGGTTGGAATCTCGAATCCAGCATTTGGAGCATAATTAGAGGCTTTTGGAAATGAGGATAAATGGTCTAGAAGGCAGGCAAGAGAGAATGGCATATGACATGGATGAGCTGAAAAGACAAGTTGTTAGGATGGGGACGAACATTGGCAATGAGGAAAGGGTCAAGGAACCTCTTTTGAATACGTCAGCGCAACAAACTCATCCTGAACCAGGCTGTGGCTCAAACAAGGTTCCATATTTGGACAAAATCGCGAAAGGGATGGATGAATTTGCCAAGCAAATTGAGCAACTCAAGGGTTATGTGTCAAAGGTGGAACCTTTTGGAGCAAAGCAACCACAAAGTAATGCCCACCAGCCAACTGTGCATTTCCACTTTTAGTCCTGTAAGTACTCTTATGCCGCTCATGGATTTTCCCAAATCCATGAGTAGCTAAATTCGTATACTTCTAATCCTTTGATGAATTCAATCAATTGATATGGTGAGATTTCTATGCTTATAATTTGATATTTTATTTTTGATAGATAGCATGTTAAACTCTGTTTTATTCCATGACCTTGATTTTTATTGGTTTATGCGGCCGATAAATTGATAATTTGAGAGATCTATTGCTAAGTCAGGCGGAATAGTTAACCCTCGAGTCTGATTGTTTGGTAGCAAGTTGATGACGTTTAATAGACGTTCAATTGGGTTTGCATGCCAGTGATTGGATTTTATCTGATTGTTGTATGGTTTTATTTATTAAGCATGCGTGAAAGAACTAATTAAATAGTTGATCTTAATGCTTTGTTGCTTGGTGAATCTTTAAGCCTTAACCGGTAATTGATTTGTTAAGTTAACAATAGGGGTAATTTAAGTCTTAACCGGTAATATTATCTAAATAGCATGTTAGGATTTTCCTAGGCCAGTTATCATCAAGGATTTAATATTGAATTCATCTTTTAAATCAAGGACCCATATTCAATTTGATTGTTTTCTACCATTGGAGAAGAAGTACGCTTTAATTATTTTTTTCTTTCTTATTTGCCATAGATCTAGATTTAATTTACTTTGCTTTGTTTTCTAGTTTAATTGCTTTCTTTTAAATTGTGATTTTTAAACCTCTGTTTTTAAGTATTGCTTTGAGAGATTTTAAGGATTATATTTTCGGATAAAGTTTATCACCCTTCTCTGTGGGATCGACCCCTACTTGCCCTATCTACTATAGTTAGGATTTTGTGGGGAATTATTTTTATGATTGCTGACGACCGATCAGTCTGAAGGTAATGCCTTTTCCTCAGTGTCTTCATAGGCAGGTTCATTAGCATTTTCATCATTGAACCTTGGCTCGTCTGGAGCGTCTTTGCATTCATTGTCAATCGGCCTGAATAGTAGAATATATATATACATATAATGGAAAGCAAAAGAAATAACAAATGATAATAGAATAAATGAATGAAGAGGATATGAAAACTTTATGTAAACTTTGAAATGCACTTTATTTTATTACTCATGATAAAGGAAAAACATGTAGAATAATATGCATGAAAAATAAAGCCCAACATAGAACTGTTCACCAACACTCTTAGGCATAAGTGCCGGGATAGAAGTTATTATGTCTCCATACTACTAGAGTAAAACAACATTCACATCTGACACATCTCTTAAAGCTAAACCGCTAATCTAAGATACTCATCTTCTTTTGGTAGGTTCTTCAGTTTCAACCATGTTTGCTTGGGTTTCTCCATGAGCTGGCAAGGGATTGACTTGTGCCACATTGCCAAAACTTATCTTTCCAGACCTCACTAATTCTTGTATGGCATACTTCAATCGCCGACAATTCTCCGTTGTATGCCCCTCTGACCCGGAGTGATAATCACGATGAGCTGTAACATCATACCATACTGGTAGTGGGGGCTTCATGGGATGAACATATGGCAACTGTTGCAGTAAATTTTGCTGGAGTAGTTGAGACAGGAGTTCAGTGTAAGCGCATGGGATTGGGTCAATGGGGACATTGTTCTTTATGGGATTTATATTTCCTGGAGAATAAGCTGGAGCTTTTTGATGTGATGGTCGTGAGGAACCTGGGATAGGATTATATGGCCTTCGACAGAAGGGTGCCCCTCCAACTGCATTGATGCTTCCTGAGTACTGATAACTGTAAGGATATGTCTGAGGTGGCGCATAGTACCATAAGCATGGTAAGAAGGTTGGACTGGCCTGGGCGAGCGGTAGTAGTTGACTGGGCTCTGACTATACTGAGGATAATTGTACACTGGAGGTGGATAATAAGGTGTATGAGGCTCATGGCTGACATTACTGACTTCATCTTTCTTTCCCTCAACTGATCCTTTGCTAGTCGCGCTTGGTACTATGAACTTCCCTGCGTTAACGCTATTATCGAGCTTCTGTCCTATCACCACAATCTTTCCAAACGGTTCAACTGACATGCTGAACAACTTGTCATGGAAGATTGACTTTTGAGTATCGACGGCCTAACCTGAGCGGCCATATCCCTCCAGCGTTGAGCAAATTCTGTGTAGCTCTCATTAGGCTTCCTTTCTATGGCTTTCAGAGATTCCTTATTTAGGGCCAACTCCACTAGGTACCTGTATTGGTCAATGAATGCCTTCGCGAGATCGTCCCAGGAACGAATGCAATGCTTATCCAGCTGGTTGTACCATGTGGAGGTCGTGCCTGCTAAGCTATCCTGAAAGCAGTGGATCATAAGCTTTTCATTTGCTGCATAGGTGATCGGTCATCAGCAAATCATAAATTATAATCCCAACAATTACTAACTAAAGATAGCTAGGGCAAGTAGGGGTCGATCCCACAGAGAGATAGGTTATTATTCTTTTTCTTAAAACAAACAAATAAAATAAAGAAGATTTTTAAAGTAGGATTAAATCAAATCAAACTAGCAATTTAAATTATCTAAGAAAGCAATCAAGAAAATTAAAGAAAACAATTAATCAGAAAGCAGTGAATAAATTGAGAAAATAATTAAATTAAGAAAACCCTCCAACATAGAATTAATATCCCTCTTGACAACAATAACATGGATCATTGATATCTAAAAATTATGAAAACAATGGATAGCTTGCTTGGAATTTAATCCTAAATTACCTTAATTAGATAAAACTCTTGATCCAGTGTGAATTATCCCTTTTATTCTTTAAACAATTACCTCTTGATCCAGTGTGATAATTACTCAAGAATAAAGCAGTAAGATCTAGTAATTTACAAGCACAATGGGCAATCAAAAATTGGTCAAAGATTCTTAAATCCCTTGGAAGGAAGATCCTTCGCTTCCAATTGCTACCAAACAATTAAATACGAAGATCCTTCAAAATATTAATTTAGCTAATGCTACTTAATTTATCAAGAAAGTGCTAGCTTCAATCTATCAAAACAAGCAACATAGAATTCATGCAGAGATATTAAGAAATACCCTATTAATTTTCATATAAAAGCACAAAATCTCACCATGATATAAGTCAAGAGATCAATTAAATTCTACATTAGAGAAAAGAAAATGATTACTTACTCATGAATTGAGTGAGCATCCAAAGAAAAAAAGAAAAACTTGTCTATGGATGGGAAGAAGAGGGGGGAGGCGGCTCCTAGGGCAAACTCCTCCAAATCTTCAACAATTCTTCAAAATAAAATCTCTATATCTACGTACATCAAAAACCTAGACCTAAGGTGGCTATTTATAGTGGAAATAACCCTAGAAAATCCAATTCTAAGTAGGAAAGGAGTCCAGGACGAATTAGAGGCTAACTTAGACTCCGCGTTAGCTTAAAAGTCTTCCTAGAACCAAAATCCTAGTCAAAATAGGATCCTGAAAAATTCTGGATTCGTGCAGGGACTTCGATGGCGTTTTTGGGCTTGAAGATGGCAGAACTGATCTTTGGACTTCAAAGGAAAGTTGTAGATCTCGGAGTTAGCTTCCAACGCCTACTCACGGGACTAAAACGGACATCTGAGCAGAATGTTATGATTTTTCTACCGAGATTGCGCTGAATCCTAATCCTATTAGGACTAGAAGCGGGAATATGCGGAAATTGGATATTTCCTTGGATATAGGAGGCACAAATTGGATTTTTAATTCCAATTTTGGGCTTATATGGGCTGAGTATTTTCCCATATTAAATATCCAAAATTCCTTAGGTTCCGGGCTTCTTCATGGCTTGTCTTCAATCCTTCGCAAAACTCCATTCTTCAATTCTTGCTTCTCGAGATAATTCTTCAATGATTTTCAAATCTTCAAATTATCTTCAATAAGTCTTCAAATACGAACTTTGAATCTCCAAATCTATACTCAAAATTACTTTGCTCATATCTGTGTAAAAAGTCATCAAAATAGCTCCAAAAGTAGTGAAAGTTATCAAATTCTCAATTTCACATCAAATAAAGACTCAAAACACAAATATTAACAAAATAACATATATTTAAGCATAAATAGATCCAAAAACATAGTAAAATAGCCATAAAAATAGGGTTGTTTTTGGCTCGATCAATAGGGACCCATCCTCCTCGCATAACTTTTCAGGTGATTGTTGGGATAATCCTTGGTCCCGTCAAATTTCTCGAAATCTGGGATTTTGAATTTCGATGGTATGACCAAATCATCTACCAAAGACAGCTCTGCAATATTGATGAGTTGATGATAACTACTTGGGCCTTCTAACCTGCGAAGCCTTTCATCAATCATGCTTATCATGCGCTTGTTCTCATCTGCTGAATCATCTTCCTTCTTTCTAATGGCCCCCAGTAGCTTATCTTGACCTGCAGCTAGTGTTCCTGAATCATAGTGCACGGGATTCTCATATGGGTCATGCGAACCCTCCCCTCGAGCTGTAGCATAGTAGGGTGCTGTGGGATAATAGACATACCCTAATGGCACGTCATTCACTGCATCAGCATGCATTTTGCCATTGTTCTTAGGGTTCTCGACTTTTCCATCAGAACTGGTCGCCTTTCCATTAGCATTCCTTCTTTTGTCGGGGTTTCTCGAGCTGCTGTTAGTCTAGCCACTGCTTCCAATGCTTTTCTTAACTGTTCCTTCAGTTCATCCCTGTCCCGCTTCAATTCCTCAAGTTCTTCCCTGTACTGATCTGCCATTGCTCTAGCTTTTGACCGTGTGAAGTACTGATGTTGAGCTATCGCGGAACCTTTAGAACGGAACCATGAATTAGAAACCCCCTTATTAATATACCTCAACCTCCAATTATTGCAAGTGATGTCATGATGCATGATAAATTATACCAAATTAAACATGAATGCAATGCACTTTTCTTGCCATAAGAAATGAAACGCATAAAACAACCCAGAATCTTCCATCGAAGTTTTTATGAATTTCACATCTTACATCCGGGCTTTAATTGCCTCAAACTAGTGCCCAATTAAAGCCCTTCATTTGTTGGCGTGTACAGATACTTATGATGATTTGCATGACCGGTGCTTTGTATGAATGCAATTTGCCATAGGACAATCGGAACGAAAGATACTTGATTAAGCTTTCTGAGACAAAATCTGATGCATTACCAAAATATTCAATGAAATAATTTCATTTTAAGTACATTGTAGATTTACAACTTAGACTAAATTTCACGACTGCTGAGTCTTCTTTTGTTGAATTTCTTTTATTATGAGAAAGGTGTCATGGCCTCTTGTTCTTAAACAAGCATCTT
Source organism: Corchorus olitorius (assembly GCA_001974825.2). Taxonomy (NCBI): domain Eukaryota; kingdom Viridiplantae; phylum Streptophyta; class Magnoliopsida; order Malvales; family Malvaceae; genus Corchorus; species Corchorus olitorius. The sequence goes on along the minus strand of AWUE01011958.1, from coordinate 10,143 downwards.
TTACTCCGATTGTAGTCTGGCAAATCCTACACATGCACGTGAATGCAGAATGTTGAAAAAAGGAACAAGAAAATAAGAAAACAAGGAAATGAGTTAGTAACCACAAGGAAATTAAGTTAAAATAAATAACTGAAAATTAAACAAAAATTATGCCCCTTTATTTCCATGTTAACAAAACCTTTTATTTTCTCAAAAATCTTAAAAGGACTAAAATGCCCTTGGGGCGAGTGGTCTATTTATTGAGAGTAATATGGGTTACTCTCTCTACGGTTCTTATATTTTTGGAAAAAACGAGAGGTAAAGGTAAGAGACGTTCCTTACGTGTACCTAATTCACTCATCCTCACGGGTTTGGCCCTACCTAGGCTGGAAGCCGCTCCACTATATGCCGGGTGAAGCTTCGCTAAAAGGTCCCGAAGTCGACCCCACTAGTATCCATTACTAGGCTAGCAGTATTTCCTTGGATGGAGGTTTTTCGCACAACCTGCACGGGGACAAACGAGTCCCACGAACGCTTGCTATTATACCTCCCAAAACTAAAGGTATGCCCGGTTCTGGAGCGATCTTATGCATGAATGCAGAAAGGTGAAGTGTGCGAAGGAACGGCTTACCAGTACCCCAAAACTACACCTGACAGACCTAGTAACTAACCACAATAAGAAACAAAGAAAACAATAAGATATGAGTGAAAATCGCAGAAATATCAAAGCACAAGAGTAATAAAACGTCAGAGCAAACGAAACAAAACAAACCGAAACAAAACAAAGCAACCATTTTATTAACCCTAGATCTTGTCTAGACTACGTGAGGCCTGAATCTCTATTGTCCCCAGTGCAGTCGCCAAATTGTCGAAACGTTCGGGTCCGGGGAACCCTGTCGAAACGACGTTAGAAATGGAGTCGCCACTAATCTTTTTTCTAAGGTGCGATTAGCCACCTAATTGTCTTAATTAGTCTAATGAGGTCCGGTGCTTGGCATGGGACCCACTACACCTATGGGTCCGGTCTTGTCACCTAGGCCTAGGTTCGGGAGTCATTTACGCCCGGGGAAGGATCAGCACCCCCGGCACCCCCGTCAAGTGACGGTACCTCTAAGCCAGACTATATCTAATTGTGGGTCAATAACAAAAAGGTTGCTTTTACCTAATCTTGATTATTATTAAAAAGGGTTATGAAAGAAAATAAAAGCATTTTTAAAATCAATGTCGAGAATTCGAAGAATATAATTGAACACCGTCGATTAATTCTGTTACGATTCTCTTTCGCTGTTTGTTCTCTTGTTGACTCTTCCGCAACGGGAATAAACTTTGAAAATGTAATGTCAAAACTTTTTCGATTTGAATTTCTAAGGAAAAGTAGTTGATTAACTTGCCAAAAAATCTTACCATTTTTTTTAAAAAAACTCGTCCTTAAACCAAGCTCCAATTTTTGAATTTAAGATTAACCCAAAAAGATTTGATAATCCATTTCCGGATTAATTTTAATCCGAAAGTCAAATCAAAGATTTGTTTTCAAATTAAAATTAATCTAAAAAAAACGGGTTTACTGCTCGACTTCCGGGCTAATTTTAATCTCAATAATTGAATTTTAATTTTAATGAGCTTATTTCCTTATGGCCAATTTTCTTTGGAAAATGCTTACCATGAAACCTCTTAAGTTGCCATTTTTAACTCTTTTGAAAACCGAATAAGAGAACATACTTAAAAAACACTTTTGATTTTTTTATCTTTTGCTTATTTTTCTTCAAATTTGAACCTTAACAATGAGTATGCATGTATGGAATGATGGATGCAGAGTCTAGTTCATTAATTGATTAATAAGAGGGGTTTACTCGAACTGGCCCTCACGAACCTAGCCCGGCCCTCCGGGGATATTCGCGAAAACCATTCGATCTCGGAGCGAAATCTCGAGAGATCGTGCACGCGCACCTTTACCCGAAACTAGCTCGTCATAGTTTAAACACCCCTTATTAATCGACATTTATAATGGTGATATGCAGTGCAAACAATTATAATCAACCGAAAGTAACTATGATATATATGCATGTATTTATCTACTAATTACCGAGCTAAATTAAATTAATTACAAGCCCACAAATAATTGAATTAACAAATAAGCTAAAAGAAAATTAAGAGGCTAAAGGGCGAATCGGACAAACTGGGGACTTTTCTGCACATCAAGAAAACAATTAGCAAAGTTCGGGAGGCATACAAACTGAGAGAATCAAAACAAATCAAGACACAAATCGAAAATCAAAGACCCAAGCAAGAACAAACTGAACTTAACCAAGTGAGAGTACAGATCAAGAGATATGCTTACACTACCATTGAATCTAGTTTAAGAAATCAAATCCTTAAACTCCAAATCTTAATGCCCAAATTAAAAGTCACTTAAAAGGATTCACCAATTTCTTTCAAGTTATCTTCAAATTTGAAAAATTGGGTTTTTAACTCGAAGCTTTGTTTTTTTCCAAAAAAATTAAAGATGACCCAAAGTGTCTTAACATGTCATCCTTAAGTCATCTTTAATCTAGAAAGAATTATAGTTTTAAGTCAAAATCCCAATTTTCAAATCCAAATTAACTCAATTCGAAATCATGAAATCCATTTAAATTACTTTCAATTTGAATCATCAAGATCTCAAAATCAATTTGCCATGAATAAACTCCATTTTTTTCATTAAAAATTCAATCTTTAACCTAAATCCCAATTTCCATACTTAAATTAGTAAAATTCAAGAAACAAAAAGCACAAATTAAATACCAATAATGTAAATCAGGCACCTAATTACAAAATTCTACCGTAATTTCTAAAATCAGGGATTAAATTGAATAAAGCAGGGATCAAATTGCATTTAATCAGGAAATTGACTTGAAATTAGGGACTAAGCCGCATAAATTAAAAATAAAATCTTAAATCAGGGACGAAATTGAATCAATTAATAATGTTACCTTAGATTAGGGACTATATTGAAAACGGGAATAAGTTGCAGGCTTTATGTGAATTGAAAAACAAATTAAGGGATTTAATTGCATCAAATTTAGGACTCAATCGAAAGAAATAAGAAACTTTACCTGAATTGATGAATTCCTATTTAGCTAAATGCTGAAACAGTGCCGTTTTGGGTAATTAGGTTGGGCACTATATAAATCATCATCTCATCTTCTTCCTCAAACCTCATTTTAACTCGAAACCCTAGCCGCCACGAAAGAAACCGCCGGAAATCGTAACCCATGGTGGTGCCGCCGAGCCGGATGTTCATCGGAGCTCGGTTTCAGCTCAAAACTCCCCTGCTGACTCTTTTCGTCGCCCTGAGTCTAAATCTGGTCTTAGTTTTGCGAAATGAGGCTCACAACTCCCTAGATCTAGCTTTTACCGAGCCGAAAATCCACCTTCCAATCTCTGAATCCAGCCGTCCGATTGGACTCATTTTCGGGTATGTTCTTCTTCAACCCGTTCCCTTCACTCCTTTATAAGTTTCTCTTGGGTTTTGGTTCAAAGGTTAAGGAAAGCTATGGTTTTTTTTTTTTTGATGAGTCTCTCACTTACGGTCTCTTTCTTCTTTTTGCATGTCTGGGTGATGAATGATCAAGGAGAATCAGAAGGTGTTTGCTCGGATCCTTTTGGTTTGTGGGGGAATCAAGCGTTTCTCGATGGAGCGACTAAACCTTTGGGTAAGATCCTTTTTCTTCTCAAATCTCTTTGTGTATGTGTACTTGGTGTGGTTTTTTTTTAGAAAAGAGCTACGAATTTTTCAATGAAGAGGAAGAGAGCAACTGTGAGCAACTGTGTTGTGTCGAAGGGAGGGATTGAATCAATTTTTTTAGTGTGCGTGTGTGTTCTGTGTGTGGAGAAGAAAAAGAAAATGAGAGCCTGATTTTGATTTTTTTTTGTGTACTTTGTTGTGTGTTTCTGTGTGCAGTGGGAGGGAATGCCAGAGGAAGATGAGAGAGAGGGTGCTTGTTGAGAGTGGTTGAGAAGAGGGAGAGAGGTTAGAGAATGAGAGGGGGCTCCATGTTGAAGATTAGAGAGAGAAGGTTAATGAGAGAAAATGAGGGTGTGAGAGAATAATGATGAGAGAGCTCTAGAAAATGGGCGATGAGAGTGGTTGTTCCCTGTATGGAGTGATAGAGAGAGGATAAGTATCTATTTCTCTATCTAGATTCCTTCCTTTTTCTGTTTCCCTTCCTTCCCTATCTTTTCTCTAACCAAATTTTCTGTCCTTTTGTGCAGGTCCAATTCACTGAACCTGCTGAGAGATTCCATCAGGGAGAAAAAATGAGGTGGCCTTGATAAGCTGGCATAGGAATTATGTTGCTCAGGTAATTTCTCTCACTTGATCCTTGTAATTTTAACTCTATGTTTAACTCACTTCCTTGGTAATTTTCTTGCCCTCATTTACATGCAATTGTTCTCGATGCACTGTGGCTATTTTTGAATGTAACCAAATGACCTAAAAAATATGACTGTATGGGCAGTGCGGTGAGTATTGAAACCTTTGAACTATTGTTTGCATGCTCTACTTGTTATGATGAACTCTTGCTAAATTAAAGTACCATTATGCTAGGATGAGCTTACTACTATGATAAATGCAGTGGAGTGTCTCCTGAGAATGCAATGAAAAAAATGCCTTGACATTTGAAAAGAAATGCTAACAGTGCCCTTATTTGTGCTGAATACTGTGACCTCGCTCAATTCCCTTAGCCCCTCTTTTGCTAAGCTTCCTTAATGCCCTGAAATTGGTCTTAGTGTCTCTGTTGTCTTTGATTTGGATCATGCTGCTGGGAATGTGACTTCAATGTGCACTTGCTTGGGACTTGGATTCAAACTGATGTGTTCTGTTTCTCTGCTCATTGTTTTCTGTTGATGAATGTTTCTGGATTGCATCTCTAAATTGCTTGGTAATGCCATGCTGATGTGCTCTGCTGGATGAATTAAATCTTGCCATGGCCTGTTCTTGCTTGGCCTTTACACTTTGTTGAATTTTTGCTCACAAGGCAGCTTCCTTGCCTTGCTTTTTTTACTTGTGTAATGTCAAACAATCTGTTTTTGACAGTATGGACTAGGGCAAATGCAATGCTTAATGTTGATTTCAACTTGCTGCTTAGCTTGATAGATTGTATGCTTGAATGTATGTAGCTTGCTGTCCTGACCCTGCTTTGAATCTTGTTGCAGCAATTTGCTTATCTCTGTTTTTGCTCCACTACTTATACTTCTCTAAGCATCCTACATATTGCATCTTAGCATTTGGAGTGCCATTTGATTGAAAATTCTTTGTGGAGCAGTGGGTACGAATGCAGGAGTTTAAAAGGCATTTGAGACACTTGCTCGCTAGGACAGCTTTGAGGATCCACAAAGTGGCTGAAGAAAAGAACCAATCAATAGAGGGGTATAAAGCTCTTGTGAAATCCTAGCATCCCCTCCATTGTAAACATATATATATATGTATTGAATCTCTAAGAAAACCAAGATCTTTTTGTATTTCTTGGAGAAAATGAGATGTAAACAAACAGTAATTTCCTTTCCTCTGTTTTTTTTTTCTTTTTTCATTTTTTCGTACCTTGTAATGACAATGCTTATGTAAATTAAAAATGCAATTTCTAATTCTAATCATGCAGGCTATAATCCAACTGAATTAATATGACCCAAAGTGGATTTACAAATTAATTCTGTACTAAGCCAAGTGACCAAAGTATCAAGACTCAATTACTAATTAGGATCATGTAGATGCAAATGTGAGATTAATATGCAAAAATGTGATACAAATATGCAAAAGAACACAACAATCTTTTGGAAGTTTCCTTGAATTCAAAGTGCAATCTACCGAAGATTTAAATATTAAAAAGGACGTGCTAACTTGAGCAATGGAGTAGAAATGACCACAATACCCCCCTGAAGTACAAATGACCAAAATGCCCTTGAATATGCAAAATGACCAAAATGCCCCTGGATGTGCAAATGACTAAAATACCCCTAAACATGCAAATGACTAAAATACCCCTTAGTTGACCCTAATGCCAATCAAGAAATAAATTGATTTAAATTAAAGGATACATGCTAAAAATGGGTGCCTACAGTTGACACAAAAAAAAAGGAAAAAGGCAGAAAAATCTTCCCTCTCTAGACTCTCTCGCTACCAATCCTCTCCCTAAATTCTCTCATGAGGGCTAGTCTCTCAAGAAAAACCACCATACACACTCTCCACATTCCATATAGAATAATTGAAGCCTTTTCTCCAGATTTCCTAACGCATACACACATACTCTTGAGATTCATACGCACGGAAACACACACTGAACCCCAAAAAAAAAAACCTCTGACTCTCATTTCTCAAAAGAGACCCCTCTCCCAAAATTCTCAAATTTTTATCAAGAAAAGTATACAAACAAAAACCCTCTTTGATTTCGATCCCTCTCTTCCCTCTTGAAAGAAATTTCCTTTAAATTTCTTTAAATTGAAAACTAGGGTTCATAAGGAGAAAATTGGTGATTCTCGATTTAAGCAACCTTACCTAGAATTGAACCGATAAACTGAAAGAGGAGAGGGAGCGGAGTAAAACCCCAAAGTTTGGAGCTGATCCGACGGTGGAGTCGCCTGGATCTGAGCATCAAGAACTCGGGTCACTGTGGAAATCTCCCAAAGGTCGAAGCTCTTGGTCCGAGCAGGCTCACCTCGAGTGTTTGAACGAGATTACGAGTGACGACATCCTTGGAGACCTCGAGTTCGTAAGTTGCAGAGACAGCCAGCTAAAGTTTAGTGAAGAAGGAAGAGTAACGCGAGGAGAGAGAAGGGTCAGGCTTGTGAAAAGGAAGACGCAAAGGAAGAAAGAAGCTTTTAAGAAGGGAGCTGGTTAGCAAAACGGTGCCGTTTCCTGCAGGTATGCTTTCCCTTTTTTCCTTCAAACTTCTAATCTTGTTAATTTAATCCTTACTCCATGTAAGCTTTAATCCTTACTCCATGCAATTGCTTTATGATTCCTTATGATTCATGTCATAGATGAATGTGTTTATTGAATGGTTACATGTTTATGTTATTATATGGCCAATTTAATTTTAAGTTGATAATTTGTTGATCAAAGTGTTGATTTTGCTAAAAGCTTAGTTTTTTAGCAAAAAGATTTTATCTTTTGTTAGTAATTTATTTTGGGTAAATCTACATTGCTTTAATAGTTCATGTTTGTTCAAGTTGTTGGTTTCTATGTTAAAATTGTGATTTTGGTTTGCTATAATGTGATGAAATGAATATAAAAATAATTAGAATCTATTTATGATCATTTTCTTTGAATTTTGATTTAAATTTTAAAGAAAAAATCAAGTCTTTAATTGCAAGTTTTGATCTTTAAACACGATGGATTCAAACATGGATTCATGATCCCTTTTGAGTTGATCTTGAGTATAAAAATGAAATCTTTAATTTAAAGCTTAAATTTTAAAATGGAAATTAGCTTGATAATTAATTTTTCATGTCATTATGAGCTAATTCTTATTTTAAAATCTAGGATTTGAATTTAAAGATCTCATTTCTTAGAATCAAAGGTCAATTCAAGGAGAGATTAGTGAATCTATTTGAATTAATCTTAGTTTAAGAATCAAAGCTTGGATTTACAGGATTAATTCTCTTTTAAATTTATATTAAACTAAGGAAATGGCTTTAGTTCATGATAATTTGTATTTTGGTTCATTTAAAGATTTATACTTGTATTTTAGTTCAATTAAGTGCCTGGAATTTTCAATTTAAGTCACATAAAGACTAAAACTTGTTCCCTTGTCCACCTAGGTCCCTGATTGGCATTCTAATTTGTCTTTTGATTTGATTGAGACCCTTGATTTTGATTTTATTGCAATTTGCTCCCTTATTCATGGTATTTGTAATGTCATTGTGCAATTGAGCCCTTGTTTTGCATATTTTACTTTTTGCTTTCCTAAATTTTGCTAATCCTTTACTTGATGTGCAGAAATGTCCCCAGTGATGCGCCAAGGACTCATCATGGTCTTGAAGAGCTCAATGGAGATCATGGAGAGGATGAGCACATGCGGCAAGGAGGCTTGAAGATGCTAGGAGATAATTGGAGAAGGTTTCAAGTTCATTGGAATTGCCTAAGATGCCATTAGGCCCAATGACAAGAGCAAGAGTTAAAAGGTTCAAAGAAGCATTATTGGGCCTCATTAGAGGTCATCTTGACGAGTTCAAGGCCATTGGAGATCATTTGAAGCCCATTGGAGATCATCACCAAAGGAATATTCTTATCGATTCCAAGTTATGTACTCTACTCGAAATCGATGAGTATTAGGCCATTGGAGTTGTAATTTGGCCATTGTGGGCTTTATTCTATTTTAATTAGCTATTTATTTAGTTTAGATGACATTGGGTTGGGAAATCGAGCCAAAAATAACCCTATTTTTATGGCTATTTTATTATGTTTTTGGATCTATTTATGCTTAAATATATGTTATTTTGTTAATATTTGTGTTTTGAGTCTTTATGAGATGTGAAATTGATAATTTGATAATTTTCACTACTTTTTGAGCTATTTTGATGACTTTTTACACAGATATGAGCAAAGTAATTTTGAGTATAGATTTGGAGATTCGAAGTTCGTGTTTGAAGACTTATTGAAGACAATTTGAAGATTTGAAGATCTTTGAAGAATTATCTCAAGAAGCAAGAATTGAAGAATGAAGCTTTAATTGCGAAGGATTGAAGATAAGCCATGAAGAAGCCCGGAAGCTAAGAAATTTTGGATATTTAATATGGGAAAATACTCAGCTCATATAACTCATTAATTGGAATTAAAATCCCAATTAATGCTTCCTATATTCAAGGAAATATCCAAAATCCCGTAGATTCCCGATTCTAGTCCTAACAGGATTAGGATTCAGCGCAGTCTCGGTAGAAAAATCATAACTTTCTACTCAGACCTCCATTTTAGGCCCGTGAGTAGGCGTTGGAAAGCTAACTCCGAGATCTACAACTTTCATTTGAAGTCCAAGACTCAGTGCGGTCATCTTCAAGCCCAAAAATGATGTCGAAGTCCCTGCACGAATTCAGCAAAATTCCAGGATCCTATTTTGACTTGGATTCTACTCTAGGAAGACTTTTAATCTAACTTAAAGTCTAAGTTAGACCCAAAAACGTCCTAGACTCCTTTTCTACTTAGAATTGGATTTTCTAGGATTATTTCCACAATAAATAGCCACCCTATGTAACACAAATCACACACACAATATCTAGATAATTTTCTCTTCTTCTTTTTCTCTTCTAGTTCTAGTTTTTCTTCTAGTTTTATGGTTAGGGTGCCGCACCCCCTCTTTGCATAGAGAGGGGCGGCAACCCTAGGTTACTCAAGAGGAGGATTTCGCCTTCTAGTCCTGTAAGTTTTCTTTGGATGCTTACTCAATTTATGAGTGAGTAATCCTTTTCTTTTCTCCAATGTAGAATTTAATTAATCTCTTGACTTATATCATGGTGAGATTTTGTGCTTTTATATGAAAATTAATAGGGTATTTCTTAATATCTCTGCATGAATTCTATGTTGTTTGTTTTGATAGATTGAAGCATGCACTTTCTTGATAAATTAAGTAGCATTAGCTAAATTAAAATCTTGAAGGATCTTCGGATTTAATTGTTTGGTAGCAATTGGAAGCGAAGGATCTTCCTTCCAATGGATTTAAGAATCTTTGACCAATTTTTAATTGCCCATTGTGCTTGTAAATTACTAGATCTTAATGCTTTATTCTTGAGTAATTATCACACTGGATCAAGAGGTAATTGTTAAAGAATAAAAGGGATAATCACACTGGATCAAGAGCTTTATCTAATTAAGGTAATTTAGGATTAAATTCCAAGCAAGCTATCCATTGTTTTCATAATCTTTAGATATCAATGATCTGTGTTATTATTGTCAAGAGGGATATTAATTCTATGTTGGAGGTTTCTCTTAATTATTTTCTCAATTTATTTTCTGTTTCTTAATTAATTGTTTTCTTTAATTTTCTTGATTGCTTTCTTAGATAGTTTTAATTACTAGTCTGATTTGATTTAATTCTACTTTCAAAACCTTCTTTATTTTATTTGCTTGTTTTAAGAAAAAGAACAATAACATATCTCTCTGTGGGATCGACCCCTACTTGCCCTAGCTATCTTAAG
>AWUE01011957.1:0-30575 GCA_001974825.2 Corchorus olitorius | reverse complement strand
AATATAAGAACATTATTACAAAGGTGATTTATCAAAATTACAAAAGGGCGGTTAAAAAATTTGTCATTTATCATTATTTTGTATGGAGGCTATTAAAATGCAAAGGGTGGTAATCAAAATTATAAAAAGATGATTAACACGATTAGTACTTTAATCACACTAATCAAAGGTTACTGAATTCGTATTTATAGTTATAAAAGTAATGTAACTTAAAATTAATTTCAATGAAAATTTTTAAACCCACGTGTGGAACACGTGACAAAGTAGTAGTTTCTCATTAAATATTTGAACATAAAATTTGATTTTTAATTTTTTAATTGATTGTACAAACATATTTCGTAGAAATTGTCAATATTTCTATTATATATATATATTCTTTGGGGAATTCGACATATTATCATAATTCTTAGAGATTGATGGGTAGACCAGCAGCAGCCAAAAGGGGTACCCTAACCCAGGAGGGAAATTACCAGTAAGTTCGTATCAACAAGATTTGAATTAACTAAGGTTATAGGATATATATATTCTAATAAAGGCGACAGAAGTCTTGAACTTATAGTAATATATATACTATATAATATAAATATGAAGTTTCACACATTCAAAAATGTCTTTACCTTGAATGATTCTTCCAGTCTACGCACGGCTTGACTCGGATGGTAGTGGTGCGGTTATTTGCGGATATTCGACCCGTTTAAAACCGTTTAAAATCCGAAACCGTTTACTAAACGATTATGGAGCGGTTTTGGATAGTTGAAGCACTATTCGTTACGGTTTTGGAGCGGTTTCGGTTTTAGGGTCTTGGATAGCGGATATCCGCATAAAAATCAATTATAATCTAATAGTGGTTTTGGATAGCGGATATACGCATAAAAACCGTATAAAATCCGTTTAAAACATAAAATTGGGCTAATTTGGCGGTTTTGGATTCGGATTCGGTTTTTAAACGGATATCCGCATAATAAATGGTTTTTGCGGTGCGGATTTGGATATTGTTAAACGGTTTTGGTGTGGATTCGGTTATTAGGTCTAAAATTTTAAGCGGTTTTTAAGCGGATTTGGATAATGAATAATTAAACGGTTTCGGTTTTGAATAGTCAAAATTTCGCGGTTATTCACACCGCTGTCATCCCTAGGCTTGACCTCAAAGTCCTTAAGATATGACACAAGCTAGTCTCAAAGGTAGGTGTAGAAGCCATGTGATAAAAAAGAAAGCATAATTTGTGTTGGGGTGAAAAAATCATTTAAGCATCGATATTACTGTTATTTGCTAGCCATGCATGGAAATCATGGAAATTGCAGGCCGAAACAATTGATTGGATTTCAAAGTTTGATTATTTTAAGTGCAGGAGAAAAGGGCTGAAAATTCAGTTTGAAGTGAGCACCTAATTAAGCACGGCTAAAATATGACATGGCCTGATGGTGATGGAACAAGGCATGCATTATAGTACTTTCTTGGTTGTAGGACGCAATATAAATATTAATATTATTATATTATTATATATAAAGTGGATATTATATATAAAGAGAGAGAGCAAGTGGATAATGGTTAATTCTGAGATATTAATCAACTCGAAAATGTGGGAGTTTCCGTTTTTGGAAACATGCGGAATAGTCGCCCCGCTGGCTTAAGGTGAAAAAGAGCTCAAACTCGTTTAAAAAAATGATTATAATATTTTTTGCAAAAGAAAAGGTCATACATATAATGCCATACGATCTTTATAAATACCTAGCTTAATTTGCTTTGAAACCATAACGAAGACTAAAACATTTTCTTGCAAAATCACAAACAAAAACTTTTGTTTTACAATTATCAAACCAGCTAGCAAATTGATACAAACAACACCTCAACCATGATCTCTTTTCAAACTCTGCTGCTTCCATGGAGCTCTCTTACCGATTATTTCGCCATTATCCCTGTTGCCTTTCTTGTTTTATTATTTCATTCAACAATTGTCCTTGTGCTTCTCTTTTCACTCATTTTCCTTGTAAAGTCGAAACATATTACTCGAAAGATCAGTTACGGGCAGAGCAACAACAAGGCCCAATTAGCTATCTTATCCTCCCTCCAGGACCAACTCCCTGGCCAGTTATAGGGAACCTTCCTGAAATTTGGAGCAACAAGCCTGCTTTCAGGTGGATTCTTGGCCTCATGAAACAACTTGACACCGACATTGCCTGCATCCGCCTTGGAAACACTCATGTCATTCCTGTCACTTGCCCTGAAATCGCTCGAGAGTTCTTGAAGAAACATGATTCAGTTTTTGCATCAAGGCCTCTTACAATGGCAACCGAGTATTCTAGTAGAGGCTTCTTGTCAATTGCTGTGGCTCCCTGGGGAGATCAATGGAAGAAAATGAGAAAAGTTGTGGCTTCTAACATAATTAATCCTCAAACACTCCGTTGGTTACTAAACAAGAGAATGGAAGAAGCTGATAATCTTGTTAAGTTCATTTACAACCAATGCATCAACAGTACTCAAGATGATGGCATTGCTACTTCCAATGGCGGCTCTGTTATAAACTTGAGACATGCAGCCAGGCAATACACTGGAAATGTTAGCAGGAAGATGATGTTTAACAGAAGGTACTTCGGAAATGGCAAAGAAGATGGAGGGCCTGGACATGAAGAAGAAGAGCACATAGAATCTATCTTTACAGCTCTCAATTATCTTTACTCTTTTGCCCTATCAGATTATGTGCCATGGCTGAGACCATTAGATTTGGACGGTCATGAAAAGATTGTAAGTGAGTGTATGAGAATTGTCAACAGTTACCATGATCCCATAATTGACGATAGAGTAAAGCAGTGGAGTCGAGGTGAGAGGAAAGAGCCGGAAGACTTGCTAGATGCCTTTCTTTTAGCAAAGGATTCAAATGGGAAGCCAGCACTTTCAATCGAAGAGATCAAAGCCCAATGCACGGTGAGAATTATATTAATATATATGCTTAATTACTTGTTTAAATTAAACACCCTAATCAATCTATCTAACAATGTTTGCACATAATAAAAACATACCATGCAATGCATGCATGCTGATATACAAGTCACATGGACATTGTGCCTTGTTTATCTTTAGATGGAATTTTTTTTGTATTTGTTATTAACCAATTTGTTCATCTTAAATTTAATATATGCAGGATCTAATCTTTGCAACGGTAGATAATCCGGCAAATGCAGCTGAATGGGCTATGGCGGAGATGATCAACAATCCTGAAATTCTCCAAAAAGCCACCATGGAAATAGATGCCGTTGTTGGGAATAAAGACAGATTGGTTCAAGAGACTGACCTCCCAAAACTCAATTACATAACGGCTTGTTCAAGGGAAGCTTTCCGGCTTCACCCCATTGCACCATTTAACCTTCCCCATGTCTCAAATGCTGACGCCACTGTTGCCGGTTACTTCATCCCCAAAGGTAGCCATGTCTTGCTTAGCCGACTAGGCCTTGGCCGGAACCCAAAAGTTTGGGATGAGCCATTGACGTTCAAACCTGAGCGGCATTTGAAGGAGGGTTCGTCAAGTAAAGTTGATCTGACAGAGCAAGAGTTGAGGTTCATATCTTTTAGTACTGGGAGGAGAGGGTGCATGGGTGTGGCTCTTGGGTCTGAGATGACGGTAATGTTATTGGCCAGGCTGATTCAAGGTTTTACATGGAACGTACCGCCTGGTGAACCGAAAATTGACATCTCCGAAGCCGAAGATAGTCTCTCATTGGCCAAACCTTTGCATGCAATGGCTAAACCTCGCTTGTCTGCTTCAGTCTATTCAGCCTTATCTTAATCTAATCACGAAAGCTTTAATTTGTTATGGAGAATAATTTTTCCTCTTTCAATTTCAATGTACACTTACACTCCAATAAGCTAGGGAGTCATTCTTTTTTTCTTTTAATGTACTAATAAAAGATAGATAAATATTCGTTTGTCTTTTTCGTGTCCTCATCAGCGTAATGTGTATCTAAAACGTGAGTTTACAAATTAATAAAAGTATTTTTCTTGTCTGGTCTTTATATACTTTACGAATTAAAATATTGAGTTTTATGTCGGTTTTAAACGGCTTATCACCCAAAATTTCCCTGAAATATCACAGAAAGGACATTTTTACTCCCTAATTTTTTTTTTGTCTAACTTTGCCCCCTAAATATGAAATAAGGACACCTTGCCCCCTACCGTAACAGAATTTAGTCACGTGCACGCACATGATTAACGGGTCTATTAACTCGAGATTGTCTGCTGACATGAAATTTCCACGTCAGTTAAAAGTGGGTCCTATGTCAACCTTTTTTACCCTCTAGAAATTGATAAAAATTCAGGTAGGGCCCATTCTTTGGCTGACGTGAATGTTCGACGTCAGCACAAAACCTCGAGTGAACAGACCCATTAATCACATGCTCGCACATGACTGAATTCTGTTACGACAGGGGCAAAGTGTCCTTCTTTCATACTTCAAGGGGCAAAGTTGGACCAAAAAAAAAGATTAGGGGTTAAAGTGTCCTTTTTGTGATACTTCAAAGGGGATTTTGGGCATTAAGCCGTTAATATATTTTCTGTTTACCTTATGACACAATGCACTCATCTTTCAGAATATGAAAACGGTAATTTTCGGAATTCAAAGTCTTTTAAGTCTTCTCCATGATTTTTTTTTCTTCATCATTTTCCAGTACACCATTATCCCTTCCCATATCTCATATTGGTTCATCTACTTTTTTCGATAGGGAACCAGTCTTTAAATCTTGACAATATTTTAACCATCTTCTTTCAATTCATTCTTTTACCAAGAATAATAATGTCTCTTTGGAACTTTTTCCTAATTATTATGATATAAAGGATATCCCCACGAGTCAGGTGCTGTTCAGAGGCCATAGTGAAAATGGCTTGTATCTAATCTACTTCACCCCTATCTGCTTGTGCCAATCTTGCCAGTCTCACTACCTAACATGCTCGACTTGCCATGCCTCCATCAGAACTGTTCGGCAGCCTTGCAAAATAGCTATATTAATTTTCAGTCTTTGCGTCAGTCTCATTTGTGTCATGCTTGCAATGTTAGCAAAGCAAAGAAATTAGCTTTACTAGATTCTCAGTTTCAGGCGAAAATGCCTTTAAAACTTGTCTACTCCGATGTTTAGGGCCCTTCTCCAATAAATTCCATTAATTCGTTCAGTTTATTATGTGCTCTTTTTTTATCATTTCAGCAAATATTCTTGCCTTTTTACTATCAAAAAGAAATTTGATGTTCTGGACGTGTTTATCAAATTTAGAACAGTTGTGGAAAAATTCTTTGGCAAATCAATCAAGTCTTTCCAAGCAGATTGGGGCGGAGAATATCAATCTCTAACCGAGTACCTTCCACAAAATGGCATCACCCAAAGAAGCTCATGCCCACACACACCAAAACAAATGGTTGTGCAGAACGTAAACAACGACATGTTGTAGAAACGGCCCTGGCTTTAATGAACCATGTCGCCATTCCCTTGCAATATTGAACATATGCCTTTAATGTTGCAGTCTACATCATAAATAGACTATCGACTCCAAGACTGCAACATCAAAGCCTATATGAGAAACTTTTTCAGGAAAAAGCAGCCTATGCCGAGAGCCACATTGCATATCACCAATCCTCCATTTGAACCAACCTCAGCTTCACAAGCACTCAAATACCCTGGAGGGACACAAGCTATTGCTCAAAATGGAACTTGGGAATTACTTCCACAAACTGCTGCTCAAAATGTCGTGGGATGTAAATGGGTGTTCCGAGTGAAAAGGAACAAGGATGGCATGATTGAAAGATTAAAAGCCAGGCTCGTTGCAAAAGGCTTTCATCAACGCCCTAGTCTCGACTATCATGAGACGTTTGGTCCGGTAATTAAGTCTCAAACCATTCGGTTAAGTTTATTTCTGGTAGTACAAAATAATTGCCCAATTAAGCAATTGGATTTATCCAATGCTTTTCTACATGTCAAAGTGGAAAAAGAAGTGTTCATGGAACAACCGGCAGGTTTTCTTGATCCCAACACGCCCACACATGTTTGCCGCCTACTCAAGTCTATGTATGGGTTAAAACAAGCCCCTCAGGTATGGTACAAGTGTCTTATGTATAGACTTGTTCCGTATTCATGGCCTTGTTTTACTAAGCACAAGGTAATGATCGAATTTATTGCCTCATATATGTTGATGACATAATTGTGACAGGCTCAACCAAAAGCGCTAGCTTCTCTGATTCAATCCTTGCAATTATCCTTTGCAATCAAAGAACTTGGCAATTTGAGCTATTTCCTAGGTGTGAAAGTCACCAGATCCTCAGATGACATGTTTCTCACCCAGTCAAAATACATTGGGTATTGGCCAGGGCAAAAATGGACAAGGTAAACTCCATTGCCAGTCTGTCATGCCCTCAACTGAAATTGGTTAAAGATGATAACAATCTGTTTTTTGATCAGGCCTTATACCGCAGCGTTGTTGGAGGCCTTCAATATTTGTCCATAACTCGACCCGATATCTCTTTCGCAGTCAATCGAGTATCATAATAATTAATACATGCACTCTCCAACTGACATACATTGGTCTGTTGTGAAGCGCATCCTGCAGTACTTGATAGGCACAATAAGGTACGGGTTACATCTTACCAAAGACTCTAACTCACAGATTCATGTTTACTCTGATTTGGATTGGGGAGGCTGCCTAGATGATCGAAAATCTACCACGGGTAATGCAATCTTTTATGATAGTAATTAATCTCATTTCTTGGACTAGCAAAAAGCTATGAACTGTTTCTCGCTCATCCACAGAGGTCGAATATCGAGCTTTAACTACTGCTACCATTGAGGTCTGATAAGACATATATTTTCAATGCAATTTTACCTTGTTTTGGTAGTTGTAAGTGCATATTTAACCTCATATTTCTCATATTTGCTATTTTAAGACCAATTGGAGCCATTATTTACAAGTATGAAGATTTGGAGCAATTTTGGATCATTTTGGAGAAACTACTGGTTTTGGTCATTTTTAGCCCAGTAGGCCCATCTGGCCCACCTTGAGCCCATGAAGCCCGAAGATAGTTCCAAATTTGTGGAGATCCAATTTTGATTTCTCTAGGCCCGAGGATAATTCCAAATTTGTGGAGATCCAACTGTTCTTGAGCCCAATGATTTATGCCAAGCCCAATTAATAATTATGATGCAGTAATTTCAAATAATCCTGATGATGTCATAATTCAAAGTCCTATGTTGCCAGGATTTTATATGCAGTAGCTTGGAAAAAAAATTCATATCTTTTGATCTAGAGCTCAGAAAAATCCAAATGAGGTATCGTTGGAAAGCTACTTCCAAGCTCTACAACTTATCTTTAGACCTCGAAGCCCAATTCTGCCGGGAAGAATGTCGAAAATGCCCCTAAAGTAATCTGGACAGAATGGACTACATTCCTATCCGAATTTTGGAGTTGTATGATGTGGAAGCTTCCTATTTGTCTAGAATATTCCTTGTTAGCCAATCAGAGTTTTACTTGGAGATCAAGCAGTGCAATTCCTACTCATAAAAGGATTTGGAGACAGAATTAATCCTAGCCATTCATTGAAGATTATCCAACGGTGGAGATTAATTCTTAGCTCATCTAAACTGACCTAGGTGCCTATAAATAGAAATTCATCATCACAATTTTCATAACTTTTTCATAATTAAACTTTTCTCTTAATTTTCATAGTTGTAATTTAGAGAGCTTTCTCTCTTGCTCTTATCGCACCTTAGGAAGAGACCTTGTCGACATCCTCTCTTCAATATGTTGAAAATGGTACTCTCAATCATGAGTGAGTAGTTCTTTTTAATACTTCTCCCCTTTGAACCCTTAAGTTATGGAATAATTATTTGATCTATGGTGAGATCTTGTTCTTAATTTCTTTATCAATCTATTGATGGTTTGATGATGAGTTATTTAGATTATGCATGCTTGATAAGTCTTATCTATGTGGTGTATGATTGAATAATTTGTTTTCAAAGATTCAATAAGATAAGTTTTCATAATAACCCTGAATTTGTTGTTAGTTTGATTGATTGATTTTAATTGGAATCCGGAGTCTAATTAAGTTGATTAATTGATTTCTGCTTTATTGTATTTGTTGAATCTTTAGTGATTGAATCTAATTGTTAGTAGCATAATTCGGTTATGTTAGTGAATCTTTAGTAGCTAATTTGTTGAATTAGGTTTATTATTGATCTTATGTTCTAAGTGAATCTTTAGCAATTTAGATCATATGTTTGGTTTATTTATTGATCTCTATGCTTTGTTAATTGCATAATTCAAGAATCTTTAGTATTGAATATGATAATTGCTAAAAGGATTATCTTGGGAATCTTTAGTTACAATTTAATTATCCTTGATATAAATTGAGAATAGATGAATCTTTAGTAATCTGTATCTCTGCCAAAGACTTATCTTTTATTGATTGATGTTTTGGTCTATGATCCATAGTCTTATTGATTATTCTATAAACATAAGTGGGATAAGTGGTGGACTATTGCCATTTTAATTATTGTTTTCTATTTTAATTTCGTGACAAATCTGTTGTATGGTACTTTTAATATGTTCGCTTTTCTTAAGTTGTTTTAATTAGTTGATAAAGACTCGTTTCTTCCTCGTGGGATCGACCCTAACTTGCCCTATCTACTAGTTAGAGAGAGTTTGTGAAGTTTTTATTTTGTGACTCGCTGACGACACGATCAAAGTCCATTGGCTTCAAGCACTGCTTTCAGAAATTGGACTTCCTCCTGCAATCGAGCCTATCATTTGGTGTGATAACTTAGTGCTACATACTTAACAGTCACTCCAATATTTCATTCTCGATCACATCATTTAGAAATCGATTTTCATTATGTCCGGGATAAGGTCATGAAGAAGGAAATTGTTGTCAAATACATCTCCAGCACTGATCAAATTGTCGATGCACTTACCAAAGCTCTCTCTTGGACACGATTTGCACTACTTTGAGACAAGTTACGAGTTCTTCAAAGTCCTCCTAGCTTGAGGGAGGGTGATAAGGCTAATATACACACTAGAGTTTAACCTTAACCATACTTCTATCTCTTTGTATCTTGGCTGATTGTATAGCTTATCCTCATGATGTGTAACCCTAACTTATCATTGTAACCTCTTGTATAAATACCTACTTTACATCAATAATACTTGAACCATTCAACCCCTTTACATTTGTTAGTTTATTGATATTAATTGTGATAAGTTATTAATTTATTGATTAATCTTACTATCTTACTACTATATAAAAGCACAAACTCAAAAATCTTAAATAGGAAATTTCATATTAGTATTATAAAATAAAAAAAATTATCGGGATTCTTTTTGTTCATTAAACTTTTTTTTTATTAATTATGAAAAGATATTGTAAAAGATTATACATTAGCCAATTTATTGTATTTATAATTTATATTTATTTAATTAATTTTTCCAATTAGCAGAAGAAAAAGCATAACTATTTTTTCTTTTCACGCAGAAAACATTTTCCTTTACAATGATGCTCGATTTTTATAGGAAAGAAATAACGAAACAGATTAATTCAATTAGTAAATCATTCTTTCTCTAAAATTATAGAAATTGTTTTAAACTTGCTTAATAATTACCTTTCTAAAATCAATGAAAGTGGGATTAAACAAGTTGTTGCAAACATAAATTTGTAAGCAACAACAACCTTCATACTCATACCGTTCAATCACAGCCTGGCAACCAACTTATGTATAGAAGATATTAACTGCAACAAATGTAAGTTGAAACCATCATTACCTTTTTTTGCTACATAAGAACTAGAGAAAGATAAAAGGCAGTGGCTACGGTCTCAAAGTGGCAATTCCGACCCGGTCTTCATGTAACATCTGGAGGATCTGTAATGGAGGCTCGTCAATAATCGAAATACCATGACCAATTTCATGAGCTAACAATGCCAAACAATCTGCACACCAATTCCCCTCATGGAAAATATGTCTTAAGAAAATATTTACCACCATCAACTAAATCCATTTTGACAAAATATTTAAAGAAATTAACTTGAGAAGCAAAATGGTTTCGCAATTAATTCATTACTGTATCACTCTTTGATTTCAATAGAGAAGGGAGAATTGATGCGATAAAGGATGTGGAAAGTTTTTTTAATATTCTTTTTATTACAACTTAACTTTTTCGGTAAACTTATAAAATAATTCAGTAACATTTTTTTAATAGCCTAACTTATTCTACACCTAAATTAATAGCTTAGTAATTTTTATAAGAAAATTGATAGCATTCTTAAAAAAAAATTAATAAGGATTCATATATAATATTAAATTTGTTGATAGTATCTTAATTTGTAATAGCCTTTGTAAGAGAAATTATTAGGTGGAACTGACCCGCCATATCAAATATGGAACCAGCCACTAATATGATGACAGCTCAAAGATTTTCTAAAACCCTATCGCAATTTTTTTTTTGCTACATAAGAACTTATCAAAGCAAAAGTAATTTGATATCTTAAATTTGGAGACTTATAAGAGGGCTAAACATTGGGTTAATATTATGTCTAAATTTTAGAGATTGACTTTGACGTTGACGTAGCGGTAAGCGAAGAAAACAAGTTCCTTGAACAATCAAGAAATCTTAGGTTTGAGAAAAAATCTCAACTTTGGGAAAATAACCCACAAAAGGTTTATTTAGAAAAATAGAATTCAAGAGTTGTTTAATTTCTGAACTAAAAGGCCTTTATAGACAAACTAAATACCTAAGTCCAAGTCAACATAGGACTAGGAAAATAAAAGACTCCATCCTAATTAAACTAGGAAATAATTAAAATAGCAAAATATATATATATATATAATTAAAAATAACTAACGTCCTACGTCAGTCCCCTCCACTTGAAGAGAACTCGACCTCGAGTTGAACTCCGGCTACAATGGCTCCTCGGAAGAATGAAACTCGTACAGATCAGCAACATCGAAGGTCCTTGAAATGCCCCAAGTTTCTGCTAAGTCAATGACATAGGCATTGTCATTGATCTTCTTCAGCACCTTGTACGGAGCATACTTCTTCGGCTTCAATTTGTTGTAAGTGCCAATAGGGAACCTCTCTTTCCTCAAGAAAACCATGACTTCATCCCCTTCCTTGAACACTAGCTCCCTCCAATGCTTGTCAGCAGCAGCCTTGTACTTAGCATTGGTTTTCTCCAACCTTTGCTTAACCTCAACTTGAACCTCTTAAACTTGCTTAGCTAAGTTTTCAGCAGCAACACTAACACCAGGAACTCTAGGAAGCTTCACCAAATCTACAGCATGATTTGGACTTTGCATATAAACCACAGAAAAAGGTGACTTGCCTGTAGCACTATGCACGAAATTATTGTAAGCAAATTCCGTTTGAGCCAAAGTGAAATCCCACTGTCTAGGCTTATCTCCACAAATGCTTCTAATCAGATTTCCCAAAATTCTATTGAGTGCTTCGGTTTGACCATCAGTTTGCGGATGAGCAGTACTGCTAAACTTCAAAGAAGAATCAAACAACTTCCAAAAGGTCAACCAAAAATGACTCAAAAACCTGGTATCATGGTCTGAAGTGATAGACTTTGGCACTCCATGCAATCTGACAATCTCCTTGAAGAACAGTTTTGCAACTCCTGAAGCATAAGTTGTCTTCCTACATGGAATAGAATGCCCCATCTTGGAAAACTTGTCCACAACAACAAAAACAGAATCCATACCTCGTTGAGTTCGTGGTAAACCCAAAACGAAAGCCATGGACAAGTCCTCCCAAATTCGATCAAGCACTGGTAAAGGCATGTAAAGACCAGTGTTTTGAGCTTGGCCTTTGGCAGTTTGATACACATAGCAAGACTTCACAATCTTCCCCACATCTCGCTTAAGTTGAGGCCAATAAAACCTCTCCTCCAATGCAACTATAGTCTTATCCTTATCAAGATGTCCAGCTAAACCGCCACCATGCAAGTCTTTAATCAACTTCTCCCTTAAAGAAGAACGAGGAAGACACAACCTATTCTCCTTCATCAAGTATCCATCATGAACATGGAATTCTCCACCAGGTTGCTTAAGTTGACAATCTCGCCAATTTCCTTTGAAGTCCTCATCGTCTTCATACAACTCTTTCAAATAGTCAAATCCAACAACTTCACTACTAAGAGTTGTCAAGAGAATTGCCCTCCTACTAAGGGCATCAGCCACACGATTCTGCACTCCAGATTTATGCTTCAACATAAAAGGAAACTTCTGAAGAAAAGTTATCCACCTTGCATGCATGTTGCTCGAAATCTGTCGCTGGCTGTTCAAGTGCTTTAAGGCTTCATGGTCAGAATACAAAATGAACTCCTTACTTATGAGATAGTGCTCCCAAGTCTTCAGTGCTCTCACAACTGCATAAAACTCCTTCTCATAAGTTAACCACTTTTGTCGAGCCTCACTAAGCTTCTCACGAAAGTAAGCCACGGGTCTCTTCTCCTGAGATAGAACAGCTCCAATACCAATTCCACTAGCATCAACATCCACTTCAAACAATTTCTCAAAGGAAGGTAAAGCTAATACAGGTGCAGTACTTAGCTTCTCTTTTATCAAGGCAAAGCTTTTCTCTTCTTCTTCACCCCATTAAAACTTCCCTTTCTTCAGACAATCAGTGATGGGTGCCACAATGCTACTAAAATTCTTGATAAACCTTCGATAGAAGTTTGCAAGCCCATGGAAACTGCGGACCTCGGAAACTGTTTTCGGAGTTGGCCATTCCCTAATAGCTTTATACTTCTCCTCATCAACCTTAATTCCATAAGCACTAACCACATAGCCCAAGAATAACAACTGACTAGTCATGAAGCTACACTTCTTCAAATTAACAAACAATTGATTCTTTTGCAAGACAGTTAGCACTTCCCTCAAATGTTCAATATGCTCATCATTACAAGCAGGATATCATCAAAATAAACAACCACAAACTTTCCAATGAAGGGTTTAAGTACTTGATTCATAAGGCGCATGAAAGTGCTAGGAGCATTTGAGAATCTGAATGGCATTACCAACCATTCAAAAAAGGCCATCATTTGTTTTGAAAGCAGTCTTTCATTCATCACCTAGCCTAATTCGAATTTGATGGTACCCACTCCTTAAGTCAATCTTCGAGAACACCTTGGATCCATCTAACTGGTCAAGCATGTCATCCAGCCTTGGAATAGGAAACTTGTACCCAATGGTGATCTTGTTGATTGCTCTGCTATCCACACATATCCTCCAACTCCCATCTTTCTTTGGAGTGAGCAAAGCTGGGACTGCACATGGACTCATGTTTTCTCTAACATGTCCCTTACTAAGCAACTCCTCTACTTTGTCCCTCAATATTTCATTTTCCTTGGGACTCATCCTATAGTGTGGAAGGTTAAGGAGACTAGCACCAGGGATCAAATCAATGTGGTGTTGAATATCCCTCATTGGTGGTAAACCTTCTAGCAAATCATCAGGCACAATATCTCGAAATTCTTCCAAAAGTGGTTTCACCAGCTTTGGGATCTCCTCTTACTCCATATTCAAAACATCTTTCATAATCATGACATAAAGCTCTTTGGTCTCCTTACAGGCCGCCTCAAACTCCATTTCTTTATCGATAAGCATGAATTTCCCCTCCACTTTAGAAGCTTTGGGTTTGCTTTTCCTTGACATGGGCAATAAAGTGTAAATCTTCTCATCTTTCTCAATCTGTAAGCATTGGATCTTCCTTGGTTCCTCACATCTCGATCATAATGCCATGGCCGACCCAACAATACATCAAAAGCCTCCATGTCTATAACATCACAATAGACTTCATCTGTATAAGCCCCCACAGAGAATGCGACCTTACACCTTTCACTCACACGAATGTCATCAACTTCTTTAATCCACCCAACCTTATAGGGCTCAGATTGTGGTTCCACAGGCAATTTCAAGACATTCACCGTTTTCAAACTAATAATATTCTCACAACTACCATTGTCAATAATCAAGGAGAAAATTTTACCATCAATGGTGCATCTCATACGGAAGAATTTGCGTCTTTGATTTTCATCCTCGACCTTGTGCGCTAGCAACATCTTCCTCACCACATAAGCTCAATGATCTTCATCAGAGTCATAACCATCTTCTCCATCAGGACCGTAAGTGCCTCCATCATTATCTTCATTAACTTCATAATCTTCCACCAAATTAATCTTTCGACGGGGACAATCACTGGATCTGGGACCTGGCTAGTTTTATTTGAAGCAATTGCTAATGGTTGGTCTAGCATAAGGATTTGTTGGCTTTGTGGTTTCCTTAGCTACTTCTGTTTGTTTCACCTTATCTTTTGGGTCATTCTTCTCTCTCATTGGATTGGAATTCCAATTTGAATTTCTTCCATTCTGACTCGATTCCCCATAAGTCTTCTTATTGGATTCACCTCAGTACTTCTCTTGCATCAAAACTTCAGCCGTGGTAGCCAAATTTCTAGCATCATCAACCATATGTATAGACTGAACCCCAATCT
The DNA here is from genome assembly GCA_001974825.2 of Corchorus olitorius. Classification (NCBI taxonomy): domain Eukaryota; kingdom Viridiplantae; phylum Streptophyta; class Magnoliopsida; order Malvales; family Malvaceae; genus Corchorus; species Corchorus olitorius. The sequence goes on along the minus strand of AWUE01011957.1, from coordinate 16,060 downwards.
TATCTCTGGCTGAGGGCCTCAAACCATCCAAATACCTAGCCACCCTTTGATCCTCAGATTCTTGCAAGTTGACTCTTTCTGACAGCCTCAAGAATTCTGTTGTATAATCATGGACACTCCTCTGACCTTACGAGCACTTATGGTATTGCATATAAAGAATATGCTCATAATCAGGCGGTAAAAATCTGGCGTGGATTTTCTGCTTCATCTTTCTCCAAGTCGTAATAGCTCTCTTGCCCTTCCTTTGTCTCTTTGTTTGCAGCCTATCCCACCAAGCTGAAGCACCACCTTTCAGCCTATAAGCTACCAACTTAACCCTTTTTCCTCAGGAATTTCACAATAATCAAAGAATCGTTCCGACTCAGAGATCCAATCAAGGGTATCTTTTATTCCTAAATTTCCATCAAAATTAGGAATATCCACTCTAAGCTTAAAGGAATTACCTCTTTCCTCATTGTTACATATCCAGTATACCCACCATCTTCATCGTCAGATGATGAATCATGTAGTTGTCTCGCAACGATTTGATTTTGATTTCCAAGGTTAGCCCTCGCCGCGGGTTGGATAGGGGCAAGTCCTCTATCTCGGTTCCTCGTGTTGTTGCCTTCCCTGTTGGCAGCGACTAATTGAGCTAACTGATCCATCCTTTGCGCCAGCTGATCGACCTGTTTGCCAATAGTTCGCACCTCTTGTCGTAACACTTGCATCCCTCTGTCAACATGATTGCCTTCCTCTCCGATCTTGGCCATCAATCCAACGAGAAACCCTGGCTCTGAATACCAATTGACGTAGCAGTAAGCGAAGAAAACAAGATCCTTGAACAATCAAGAAATCTTAGATTTGAGAAACAATCTCAACTTTGGAAAAATATCCCACAAAACGTTTATTTAGAAAAATAGAATTCAAGAGTTGTTTAATTTCTGAACTAAAAGGCCTTTATATAGGCAAACTAAATACCTAAGTCCAAGTGAACATAGGACTAGGAAAATAAAAGACTCCATCGTAACTAAACTAGGAAATAATTAAAATAGCAAAAAAATATTGTAGACACCCGCTTTTGAACCATATCCTTTAAATTATAATTTATTGTTGCTTAATTTACTTCAGGGCCTCTAAGGAGCATTTTGGTCAAAATTTTTCAATTACTAGTTAGCATGTTCATTATTGGCATTTAGTCTTTGGTAGATTGCATTCAAAAGCCCAAAAATATTTCCAATTATGGCATGTTTAAATCACATTTGCATGGGCATGATTCAATTGCATTTAGTGTAATTCATTACCTCATTCTTGTAGCATATTAATCCATACTCTCATAATATTACATCTGGCTTTTAAAGTTTGAAAATAAAAAAAATATATATCTTCTCTTTATTAAATGGCATTTTGTGTAATTAAATTACATTTTGCATATTCCGTTCCCTTAATTTATTTTTATTGATAGCTTTTTTCATTTCATCTTTATGCAATTTTTTTTAACATGGAACTAACTTTTCTAAATTGTGTCAAGCCCTCCTTGTTAATTATTTACTTTTAACTTCGGGTTGATCACGGGCCTTATCACCATCTTGAATTGTTTGATCTCATTCCTTTGGGCCACCAATATTTGACTAACTTTGCTTGCCAGTGGGCGTCTGCTTTGGACCGCATGTATCAAGACATGTCCAAAATCTTAGAAGATATGCTAAAATGGTTAAAATCGGAAAATGCATTAGAAGAATTTCCTTGGCATTCACTTTACAATCCCACTTCCCTTGTGCCATTACAGACAGAGAATATACATTAGATTCTTTCAGAAAATTTCCCATTTTCCTTGATGCTTCAAGGCTTTCCATGCCTGTTTCGTGTCATCCAGCCGCTTCTCAAATTCAAGCTTTCCTTGAAACTTGAAATAGTCCTTCAAAGTTCACAACCTGGAAGGAACCAAAGCAGCAAGGATCATAGTGATGACATAAGCATCAGCATTTGATCGACCTAAATTAGACCCTATTTTTATGGCTATTTTACTATGTTTTTAGACCCATTTATGCTTAAATATATGTTATTTTGTTAATATTTGTGTTTTTAGTCTTTAAGTGATGTGAAATTGATAAATTGTTATTTTTCACTATTTTTGGAGCTATTTTAATGACTTTTTACACAGATTTGAGCAAAGCAATTTTGAGCATAGATTTGGAGATTCGAAGTTCGTGTTTGAAGACCATTTGAAGACCTATTTGGAGACTTGAAGACCATTGAAGATTTATTTCAAGAGGAAGAATTGAAGAATTGGAGCTTTAATTGAAGACAAGCCATGAATAAGCCTTCAAGCTTTGGTATTTATGGAGAATTTATATGGGAAAATACTCAGCCCATATAAGATATTAATTGGAATTAAAATCCCAATTAATGAGTCCTAAATCCAAGGAAATACCAAAATCCCGTAGATTCCCGATTCTAGTCCTAATAGGATTAGGATTCAGGCGCAGTTTTGGTAGAAAATTCATAACTTTCTGCTCAGACCTCCGATTGAAGCCCATGAGTACTCGTTGGAAAGCTAACTCCGAGATCTACAACTTTTCTTTGAAGTCCAAGACCCAGTTCTACCGTTTTCAAGCCCGAAAATGCCGTTGAAGTTTCTGCACGAATTCAGCAAAATTTCAGGATCCTATTTTAACTTGGATTCTACTCTATGATGACTTTTAATCCAACTTGGACTCTAAGTTAGACCCCTAAACCGACTTAGACCCCTTTCCACAAGTTAGGATTGGAATTCCTAGGGTTATTTCCACTATAAATAGGCACCTCCTGTATAGGGATGCAAGTGGGTAGTAGATAATAGGGTACCCGGCACTACCCGATCCGATTAAGTAGGGTTAGGGTATTGTATAATAGGGTTAGGGTTGGGTACGGGTAGTGATTTTAGTACCCGTGATGGGTTCGGGTAGGGTACGGGTAGTGACCTTAGGGTACCCACTACCCGAACCCGGTTACTAATTAATTATTTTAATATTATATTTGTATTTATATATTATATTTTTACTTAAAAATTACTCCTAATTAATCTAATTAAAAATTGTTTATTGTTAAAAATATAATTTTTAACTTTGTTTTACAATTATACAAGTTAATTTTAATTTATTCATTTAATTTTAATCTATTTATTATTATTTAATTATAAAATAAAAAAAATATTCGGGTTTTTTATCGGGTTAGGGTAGTTAATGGGTAGTTGATATTTTATACGGGTAGGGTACGGGTAGTGATTTTAAAAAATAACCGGGTAGTTATAGGGTTCGGGTACCCTAGAAAATAATAGGGTTAGGGTACGGGTACCTCAAAATTCGCGGGTACCCTACCCGGTTGCATCCCTACTCCTGTAACACAAATCACATACTTTTCACACACCAAAATATTTTTCACATAGATTAGTTTTAGATCTAGTTTTTTAGGCAAGGGTGCCGCCACCCCCTATAGCCATAGGGAGGTGCGGCATACCAAGGTTTTTAGCAAGGAGATTTTCGCCCCTTCTAGTCCTGTAAGTACTCTTATGCCGCTCATGGATTTTCCCAAATCCATGAGTAGCTAAATTCTTATACTTCTGATCATTTGGTGAATTCAATCAATTGATATGGTGAGATTTCTATACTTATAATTTGGTATTTTATTTTTGATAGATAGCATGTTAAACTCTGTTTTATTCCATGACCTTGATTTTTATTGGTTTATGCGGCCGATAAATTGATAATTTGAGAGATCTATTGCTAAGTCAGGCGGAATAGTTAACCCTCGAGTCTGATTGTTTGGTAGCAAGTTGATGACATTTAATAGACGCTCAATTGGGTTTGCATGCCAGTGATCGGATTTTATCTTATTGTTGTATGGTTTTACTTGTTAAGCATGTGTGAAAGAACTAATTCGATAGTTGATCTTAATGCTTTGTTGCTTGGTGAATCTTTAAGCCTTAACCGGTAATTGATTTGTTAAGTTAGCAATAGGGGTAATTTAAGCCTTAACCGGTAATCTTATCTAAATAGCATGTTAGGTTTTCCTAGACCAGTTATCATCAAGGATTTAATATTGAATTCATCTTTTAAATCAAGGACCCATATTCAATTGGATTGTTTTCTACCATTGGAGAAGAAGTATGCTTTAATTATTGTTTTCTTTCTTATCTGCTATAGTCTTAGATTTAATTTATTTTGCTTTGTTTTCCAGTATAATTGTTTTCTGTTTAATTGCTTTCTTTCAACCTCTGTTTTCTGTGTTCTGTTTTGAGATATTTTAAGGATTGTATCTTAGGATAAAGTCTACACCCTTCTCTGTGGGATCGACCCCTGCTTGCCCTATCTACTTAGTTAGGAGTTTGTTGGGATTTTATTTTTATGATTGTTGACGACCGATCAGCATTGAAATTGGAACTTCACAGTTATGTGATCATTCATGAAGCCAGAGAAAGATAAACAAAGCAGAATCATGAAGATCAAATGGGGCAATTCAGCAAGCAAAAAGGGTCAGTGGCATGTTACCTCATCTGTATCAATGATCAAGCAAGCAAATATTTATAGGGCCAATTCAAGCATTCGAGTTGTATGGGCAACAAGTTATCAAGGCTACCAACAGCAAGCAAGTAGGGACCAAAATGGCAAGGCAGCAAGAAATTTTCAACAATGGGCAGAAGATAGCTCTGAAAACAGGGTAGTTCTTACTTCGGAAGCAGAGCAACTCAGCAACAAATGGGATCAAAGGACATGGATTGCATGGAGATTAAAGTAATGATAGTTTGCATTTTTAGAAGATGTGTCATATTGCAATCCTATTGAAATCATAAACAGGCCACATCCATCTTATGTTCAGTATGCATCACCCACAAGCATATAGACACATCACTTAAAGTCTGAATTACTTAGTTCCATTTAGCAAGCATATGCATTGTCTAAAAGTAATGAAAGCGCAAAAAGAGTAGCACAGTCAGCATTTTAGGTATTCTCATTGCATTAACATACATTTCCCATGACAAGAGTTAATAATCACTAAGGTCCATGGTTCAAACAGAGTAATCCCCAAGCCAATACACAGAGCACTCATATATTATCACTTTCTTCTACAGAGTCAGTAATCCATAGGCATTCATATGAGCACAAACTTACATTTGCATATTACATTCTTACACATAGTGTACGCAGAGCATATTAAAGCATCATCATAACCATTCATCTTCAAAAAGCAAGGGTCAGATATCAAGTCAAGACAAAAAAAATGAGCAACAGTGCAATAAGTATGCAATGCAGCAGATAATCCCAGAGAGAGAGAGAGAGAGAGAGAAATCTACCTGCAACTGTTGCAAACTTCCATTGGATGCCAAAGTTGAATGCCAGTTGGACAAAGCAATGGAGGACAAAAATGAGTCACCAAAGGTTATCCCAATAAGGCTGAAACCTCGGAATAAAATCCAAAGGACGCTGGGAAGGTGATGGGAAAGAGAGCTCACCTCCCAATCCAGCTCAATTTTGACAGCTCATAGTTTCATTCTTATCTCATCAGATTCTACCTACACCAAATGAAAACAAAAAATCAGAAGGCACCTGAATAATTGGAAAAAATGAATATAAAAAGGGAGATTGCACAGATTACAAAGGGGAGGATTAAAAAAAAAAAAGGAGGAGGAGAAGCAGGCACACATTCCTTTTTGACACAAACTCTCCCATTTTTTTTCACACACGATTTTGGGGAAATACACACACAGAAGCTCATTTTTTCGAACTCTCTAGACAAACACTTACACAGAACACAGATAGAGACGCCCTCTCTAATTTTGAACACACACACAAGAAATACGAACTCTCTTACTAAACACTGACTTGATAAAAAAAAAGACTCTCACTACACAGACTCTCATCCACTCTCTCCCCAAATAATTTTTTCTCTCTCAAGGATTAGAACTATGGCTCATATAAGGAAAATTTTGGGGGATTTTAGTGGTGAAGATAGACTCGGGTATGATTGAGTTAGGAGTTTTGAAGGAGAGCAAAAGAAGACTAAAAGTTTGATTCGAGGTTTTCCCGGCGGGTTTCGGTTAAGGGGGGGGGGTTTGGGTGTTTAAAGTTAGTGGTTTGGTAGAAGGAGAGAAGAAGAGAATCATACCTGGCAGCCATGGTAGATCAACGGCTTGATTCGTAGATCAGAGAAGTTTTCCCGTTTCGGCCAAGCCTTGTTTAAGGTCTTTTTCGAGAGCTTTTGAAGAAAATAGGGCTAGATTTGGGATCATGAGGTCTCGGTGAGCTGACCCGGAGCTTTTGATGGCATTCCGACGGTGATAGGGGCTCCGGTGCGGTGGAGAGGAAATCCGGCGGAAGGACTTAGGCGGCTAGGGTTTCCATGTGTTTGAAGAAGAGAAGAAAAAGTTGCTTTTATACTTGCCCTCATTACCTGACCCGACCCGTTTCTTCATCAAGGCCCAATCTGGATTGGGTATGATTGTTTGGACCAGGCTTTGACCCTTAAGGCCCATTTGCAATTGGGTAACCTCTTCTTTACTTGGGCTTTCATTTTTCTTTTACGCATTAGGCTTGAGTGGGCTTAACTTAGTCTATATACATCTAATTTAAAATTCAGTTCTATATCTAATTTAGCTATTAGCTTTTACAAAATTAGGAAAATTCGAAAAGAAATAAAAGGTAGATTAAATTAATTTGCTCATATTGCATTCATATATTTCCTTAAAATTGTTGTTAATGCATGCTCATTTGAGATAAATAATTGGATTCCGAGGATGGAATAATCGTTTGAAACTTAGACAGTATTTGTCTGTTTCAATCCGAATTTCCTAGGCTTGAAACATCTAAATGGGGGTCTTACCAATCAAGTGGAAGGTACCCAAATAGTGTTTCTCGTGTAATTACACGGTAAAAAAACTTTTTAAACCGGAATACATGCATCATATACATCCATAAGTAAAGATTTAATTCATGGTAATTAAGTAAAACCCAGCAGTCAAAGACTTAATTCAAGGGAATTAAGTAAAAGCAGTCAAAGACTTAATCCAGGGTAATTAAACTGAAGAGTAAAAGAAGAAGTAAAGCAGAAGTTAGTTTAATTCTGGGCAATTAAACTAAAGAGTAAAAGAAGAAGTAAAGCAGAAGTTAGTTTAATTCTAGGCAATTAAACTAAAAAGTAAAAGAAGAAGTAAAGCATAAGTTAGTTTAATTATGGGCAATTGAACTAAATAGTAAGAGAAATAGTAAAAAAGAGGAGGCTAGTTTAATTCTGGGTAATTAAACTAAATAGTAAAAGAAGAAGAGGTTAGTTTAATTCTGGGTAATTAAACTAAATAGTAAAAGAAGAGGAGGTTAGTTTAAATAGTAAAAGAAGAAGAGGTTAGTTTAATTCTAGGTAATTAAACTAAATAGTAAAAGAAGAAGAGGTTAGTTTAATTCTGGGCAATTAAACTAAATTATAAATGAAGAAGAGGTTAGTTTAATTCTGGGTAATTAAACTAAATAGTAAAAGAAGAAGATGTTAGTTTAATTCTGGGTAATTAAACTAAATAGTAAAAGAAGAAGATGTTAGTTTAATTCTGGGTAATTAAACTAAATAGTAAAAGAAGAAGAGGTTAGTTTAATTCTGGGTAATTAAACTAAGTAGTAAAAGAAGAAGGGGTTAGTTTAATTATGGGTAATTAAACTAAATAGTAAAAGAAGAAGGGGTTAGTTTAATTCTGAGTAATTAAACTAAATAGTAAAAGAAGAAGAGGTTAGTTTAATTCTGGGTAATTAAACTAAAGAGTAAAAGAAGAAGTAAACAGAGATTAGTTTAATTCTGGGTAATTAAACTAAAGAGTAAAAGAAGAAGTAAACAGAGGCTAGTTTAATTCTGGGTAATTAGACTAAAGAGTAAAAGAAGAAGTAAACAGAAGCTAGTTTAATTCTTGGTAATTAAACTAAAGAGTAAAAGAAGAAGTAAACAGAGGTTAGTTTAATTCTAGATAATTAAACTAAAAAGTAAAAGAAGAAGTAAATAGAGGTTAGTTTAATTCTGGGTAATTAAACTAAAAAGTAAAAGAAAGAGTAAGCAGTAATTAGTAATTAAACTAAAAAAGTAAAAAGTAGTAATAAGTAAAGTTGGCTTAACTCGGAGTAATCCATAGTGAGACAGTGGGTTAACACAGCTAAGATTCATTAAAAACCTTAAAATTTGGCATGAATAGACTTAAGCATTAGGGATAATGACAACCAATGATAGAAACCCATAATTAATCCTAGACTAGTCAGTGCCGTCATTTCAACGGGCGTCGTGGGGGTGCTAATCCTTCCCCACGCGTACCCGACTCCCGAACCATAGAATCTCTGGTTAAGTATACTTTATAAGATTTAGTGTTACCTTTGCCAAGCTTAGGTTAATATTAAACTTAATAATTTGATAGGTGGCTAATTACACCTAGGTTAAAAAAGATTAGTGGCGACTCTCATCCATAGATAGATTTCCAGTAGTTTCCCCCAAGTCGTGGGCTGCGGGTCCTATTCGGACCCGCGCGTTGCGACAAATATATATAATTAAAAATAACTAACGTCCTATGTCAGACGTATATGGTTGACATGGTAGAATAAGCTAATCAGTAAAGAATTTAAAAACAACGGTGTGATTGAATGAAATTCCCCCAATTATGAGTCACCACGGAAAAATAGAATATTATCCTTATTTCATAATTTTGTCACAATGAGGAAAGAGCATAGCTAGCTTTTGGATTTTTTTGTTAATTATAAGAAGAACCTAAAACATAATTTGAACAGAAGTTTTGGAAGTATTTTCCATTCTAATATGTAAATAGTAAAGGTACAAAATGGATTTTAAGTGTGGGGGTTTGGCCCAATTTGTGAAATAGGCTTCTTTACTCTATAAAGAGAAAATGTATGTGGTCATCAAAATTTTATAAAAAGGTTAACAAAATTTCATAGGGGGGAGATAATCAAAATTTTCTGGGAAGGTTAACAAAATTTTATACGGAGGTTATCAAAATTTTATGAAGAGTTTATCATATTTTCATTCTCATAAGGAGGTTATCGAAATTTCAGGGTGTGGTTATCAATCAAAATTCTGTGAGAAGGTTATCAAATTCATAGTGTGGTTACCAATTTTATAGTGTCATTATCAAATTTTCATAGGCAGATTATCAAAATTTCACACCGAGGTTATCAAAATTTCATAGTGTGGTTATTAAAATTTCACAATATGGTTATCAAATTTTTATCGAAATTCCATAATGAGGTTATCAAATTTCCACAGTATGGTTATCAATATTTCTACGTTGTAGCATGAAAACAACTACCAAAATGACAGAAATATATTGAAAAAATAGTACAGATTAGGTTTCCCTAAGCTTTCTTTAAATCCTAAAACCTCAATTTCATGGTTTTGCGAACAAATACAACTCTCAAATGTCGTGTCTCGAACTGGGTAAAGCTTATTGGAAACTAGGCTCACAAAATAAAATTTTTTTAAGAAGAAAAAAACATCAACTTCACAATTTTCTGCGTTTCCACATAAAACATTATTCTTAAGAAAACGTTCATTTCAAATGCATTTTCGTGTCTTTAAATAATTTGACAAAACTTCATAATGAATGGTTTTAAATTTGTTGAAACAAATAGATTAAATTACTTATCATTATATTTTATTGGATTTGTTGGTGTAAAACATTTTTCATAACTACATATTCTTGGAGTCTTTTTGTTGGATGGGATGACGTGGCACCTTGGTGATGATATGGCACCTAGTCAACCCGTGAAATGGAGAGTGGAATCGCCAGCTAGACCGTCCTCTAGCAAGTGTGGATAAGGTACTGATCTTGGCCCCCCTGATTCTGAGTTTTAAAGTCATTCGAATGGATTCCCTCGATTCTTCTTGGGCCAATCCACCCCTTATTAAGTCAATGGCACTTGTTGTCCATATGGTGTATCCCTGCCAACTTCCCAGTGGCGAGCGTCAGCGAGCTTCTTAACAGCGAGCTTCCTAGCAGCGAGCTTCCCAGCAGCGAGCTTCTTAGCAGCGAGCTTCCCGAACTCCTAGCAGTGAACTCCTCTGCTTGTCCCTGTTTTCAAAACTTATAGCAGAATACCAGCCACGTAATAGCTAAAACAATTAAACGAAAGAAAAGCGTATAGAAAATAAGATCAAAAGAGGGAAAGTAGCGAAAGTAGTTTGGGAGAGGATGAAAAGAGGTTGCACTTGGGAAACAGCTCAAGCTAAACATGGTTGTCTTCTTCCTTTTCTTCTTCTTGCAGCTTTCGGATGGAAGAGAATGGAAATGTAGAACTCTTCGAAGTGTGGGAACGAGGCAATAGCTTGAAGTGGCGTCTTGTGGTTGTAGATGATCGAACAATGAAGGTAGTTATAGGGTACGACTATAGAGTAAAATGAGGAGGAATAAAATGGCTTTTGGTTATATTGTTTAAATGTCGAGAATAAAAAAGGATATCATGGGGTAGGATGACAGGTCAATGGGTGAGATCTTTGGGTGAAGAGTTTGAAGAACATAATTTATGGGGTGAAGAGAGGAAAAGGAATAAAGTGACCTTATGGGGGGTCTTGTTGTCTTGAATTGGCGGAGATGGTGGCTATTTATAGGGGTCCATGGTGGTGGCTTTTGTCCAAGCTTCCGGCGATAGTCCAATGGGTTAAGGAAAACAGCTTCTTGTTTGTCGAGTGTTTGTGGCCTCCAAGCAAGATCATTCTAGACATGACAACTATCGGGTTGTCAAATCGGCAGTGCTGGTGGAGTAGCCTCCAAGTAAGAATTCCAGATGGTTGATGAGTTGTCCACCACTGTTCCGGCAAATTCTCCACTAGACAATAGCTTCGGTTCTGAAAATGAAGTGTTGTTACCGCCGGGCAATCGCTTGTTGCATCTGTCGGAGTTCCATCATTTAATGCTTGAGAAACTTGGTGGCCAAGCTTCTGAACCTTGTGTGTTTAGCTTAATTCTCTTTCCCTTCCTGATTGACATTCCATAGTACTACTCTTAAGCCAGCCAAGCAATCTTAGCCTAAAAGAGGACCAAAGGAGTAACAAAAACACAACCGCCCATCCGTGACCAACCAAACCACACTCCAAACTAAATCCCCCAAGACGTGGGCTTGGTCCACGTGTCAGCACCTAAGTGGTGCAATAAAGCAAATAGTTAGTCAAGTAATAAATCATAAGCTTAATTGAAAGAGTTCAATGGAAACGAAAACAAGAAAAGGAATAAAAATACTCCCCTAAAACTCGAACAGCCAATGCTATACTTGATAAGTCTTTATTGCTCATGCTAGCAGCGCTCTATTAGTTGCTCTGCTGGGACGATCTTGTAATGATTATGGCAATGCACTTCATTGCGGGCCCATACTTGCTGGAGATGCATATCCTAACGTTAGCTATAATATGTCCTAATGAAGGAAGCCTAGGAAATTAATCTAGGTATGATGTCCTATAGTGGCCACTATGTTATAATCAACGGTGCTGGCGTCCCAACACTGAGTTTGTATCTTTAGAATTCTAGGAAGGGAGTCTAGCCAAACTCGCTTTCTCGTGATGTGGAAGGCTAAGTGAGATAGTGCACTACCTTCACCTTTTAGCTGCCTTGGCTTAATAATTCCCTTGGCCACATCTTTAATCATGATGGGCTAAATCATGCGTGACGAGGAAGGCTAGGTGAGAGCAGTGTGCTACTCTCAACCTTTGAGATTCCTTGGCTTAATAATGCCTTGGCCCCATCTTAGTCATGGTAGAGATTAAACCATGGGATGAGGATGGCTAGGAGAGAGTTTGGCATAATAAAGCCCTACCCTCAACCTTTGAAATGCCTTGGCTTGATCTTGCCTTGGCCTCATCTTGGAAATAATAAAGAACCATGGGGGATTTGCCACCTTAAGGGCTAGCATTACTTCTCTGCTGGCGGCTAAAGCACTTCTGTGCTAACCAAGAGGGTGTCTGCTACCGGTGGAGTGACCACACACGCTAGTGACCAGAGGTTGGAAGAGCCACTCCCCACTTGGTACTTTTCTTGAAGATGCACCAGGGAATAATTAATACTGGGTGCTTCGGAGGTCAATGCTAGGCGACCAGCTGTGACTCAATATTTTGGGGGGAATAATCTGTTTTTTGAGGTATTAGGATTCTAAATTGAGCATCGCGGCAAAAGTTTGGCCCCAAATTGAGCATTTTGCCTCCCCTTTGGTGTTTACTTGGGCTTATTTGTATTTGGACTTTGATATTTATAGTACTTTTGGGCTAGAAAGGGGAACAAGCTTGGTGTGGAAATAGGGGTTTTATAAAATATGGAACCCATCACATATTGACCCCTAACACATATCTTTTTTAGTAACTCTGTATTATAAATTTTATAGCATCAACTAATGAAAATTTACTGAATTTGATCGTTCACGTATAGTTTTTATAATATATTTCAATAACTAATTACTGTAAATTTGATACCTTATATTATTGATAAAGTGGTTAACAAAATTTACTTATAACAAAAAATTAATGAGTTTATTCCCAATAATTTTTAGGGATTTGGAAAAATTTAACTTTTTCAAAATTAACAAAAACATTATATTACACAACATGTAACTTAAAAACAGTTTCTGCCAAACTTCAATCTCACGTGTGAAACACGTGTTTCACCAACAATGGATTAACCCTTTTTCTTTTGTTTGATTTTGTTGATTTTATTTTTCTTCTATTTTGAAACTTGTAATTGGAATTATTGCGATTGAATTTTAGTTTATTATTTTGTCTTAATCATATTGTATCATAAAATTTATTATTTCATAATCCACATATATTATAAATAAATTATATATAAACTAATATATAGTAATTTGTAGAAAATAACAAGATGCGATAGAAAATTAGTAATACATAAAAATAATATTTGTACAAATATTATAATGACATTATATATAAATCCACTTAATAATTTTATATTGTATTTATATTTAAAAGCATGTCCTTTCTGTAATTTTAACATTTCACAGCACTTTTACGATATGATAGCCAAACAACTGTTTATGTCCTACAGCACTTCTATATAAATTTTGTCAAATGCTATTCTAGCTTCTTCGTACAATATTTCTAAAACAGCTCTACTTAAAAAGCACTTTTCTCGTAAGCTTCAACTAGGCCAAAGAGAAGTATACTTTCAAAACATAAATGTTATTTTATAAACTTAAACAAAGCCTCTTTTTTTTTTTAGATTGAGAGCTATATTGAAAATGCATGCGATGAATTAATTATCAAAAAATTTAAAAGCAGCTATGTGATTTTTACGAATATATCTGATTATGGGTTGCCACAAATGTTCGTTTGGTCTAACTTATCTATTGACATAAGTGCTTCTGAAAAGGGCTTCCAGAAAAAACTTCAATTTGGAGCTTCTGCCTTTTAGTTCAAAAACAACTAAAAATTGCTTCTGAATTTCCTGTTTGGCCCAGTTTAAACTTTTTTCGGTTGATATAAATAAACTAGGCCAAACACGTACTTATATTTCTTGATTTGTCGTATATTATGTAAAAATCATTTTTTTTTTGAAAGGCAGTCCTTGAGAGTTATTAATTATGAAAAAGAAAAGCAAGTGTTTTTTTTTAAGTAAAAACGACTGAATTTCCATTAATGCGTGAAATCAATACAATCATGGTGAATAATGTCCGAAATAGAGTCAGGATATTCTTCCATCCAAATTTTTTCATCAGGAAGTGAAAATCCTAAATGAGCTAAGCCATCGGCAGCTTGGTTGCATTGTCTACTAGTGTGTGTGAAAGAGCAAAGCTCAAACCACTGTTTTGCAGCTTTGAGGTCTGCAATGTAAGTTCCAAGTGGGGAAAAATCTAGGCTTGTACTATTGATCTTCTTGACAATGGTAAGTGTGTCGCCTTCCACTTCAATCCGTCGAAACCCCATTTCCTTTGCCCAGTGTACAGCCTTTAGAGCAGCATTACACTCCGCAGCAAAAGAATCACAAATCCTGTCAATTCTCCCCGCAAAAGCTCCCAGAACTTCACTGTTGGAATTCCGTGCTATCACCCCAAAACCAGCAGCCATTTCTCTTCTGTTGAAAGCTCCATCGAAATTAACTTTGACAATGTCCACATCTGGTGCCTTCCAACACTCCACTAGTGGCTTTAGTCTCGGCTCCACTTGCTTCTTGCAGCGTTGGTACTCAACTAAATAGGCTCTAATGAAATTTGCAGTATCATTAGGATCATTTAACCCCATCATGTACCTCCTTATTCCTAGCTCCCCATATAGCCCAAGATGTTGTGAGAACTATATCAGTCCATGCGAGGTCGCCGAACCTATCCCGCATCTCTCCTCCTTCGCACTGTTGCGCTGCATCAAACTGTGCTTTTATAAGTTCCCAAACCGCAGCTGCAAATTCACAATCCATAAGCACATGATCTACTGTCTCAACTTCCCGATTGCACCTACGACAAATATTATTCACATCCATTCCACGCTGGCGTAAGTTTTCAACAACTGGAAGAATTTCATGGAACACTCTCCACCCAAAAACTTTAATTTCTGGTGGCACATTAGCCTACCATATCTTCCTTAGCAACTGTTTATTGTCTTCATGAACCCCTATTATGGCAGAAAATTCCATGTTGCACAAGACTTTATACCCATTCCGGACTGAATAAATTCCACTGTTGTCATAGTGCCAGACAATTAGATCATCCAAATCTCCTCTCCCAAGTAGCACATGTCGAATTGCAGAAGCCTCCTTAGGACTAAAAATTTGGTTGAGTAAATCATTGTCCCAACAACCTTGTTCCTTGTTGATTAAAGCTACAACCTTAGTACCTTCCTCAACTTTGTCTCTCGCAGAAATAGGAATGAAATTCATTAGAGTTGGTACCCATCTGGAGCCATTGACAGTCGCTTGCTCTCCATTCCCAATGCGCCATCGGGTGCCATGTTGCAACAGAAATTGCGAACTCCAAATGCTTCTCCAAGTATAAGATGGATTCCAACCAAATCCTGCTTCCAAAAATTTTTTTTTGGAAAATAGCGTGCCTTTAAAACACGGTAAGCAAGACTATCAGTTACATGCAATAGCCTCCATCCCTATTTTGCAAGCAAAGCCATATTAAATTTCTCCATGTCTCGGAAACCCATTCCGCCGAAATCTTTTGCCAGACAAAGATGGTCCCAACCAATCCAGTAAATAGGCCTTTTATCACCATTTTGTTTCCACCAAAACCGTCCAATAATACTATTAATCTCCCTGTATAGAGTTTTAGGAAGAGCAAAGACATTCATAGTATATGTTGGAATAGCTTGAAGAACTGCTTTTATCATTACCTCTCAACCGCCTTGAGAAAGCATACGATTGTACCAACTTTGCATCTTCTTCCAGATTCGATCTTTTAGCTCACCAAAAGCTTGTCTCCTATTCCTTCCCACCATGGCAGGCAACCCAAGATATTGTTCAATACAATCATGCTCCTCCACATCAAACATCTGTTTTAATGCTATCTTGCTCTCATTTGCAGTATTCCCACTGAAAAGTATTGCAGATTTTTTGAAATTAATTTTTTGCCCCGAACATTCTTCATATCTCGCTAAAATATCCTACACCACATTGCCTTCGCCAATATTGGCTTTCCCAAATAGCAAGCTGTCATCGGCAAAAAAATAGGTGAATCACTCGAGGTACATTTCGGCTAACAGCAACCCCATGCAATTTTTTCGAATTCAAACCATCCGTGAGCAAGCAAGAAAGAGCTTCTGTGCAAAACAAAAACAAATAAGGGGACAAAGGATCCCCTTGTCGTAATCCTCTGCCAGGGTAGAACTTATCTGAAATTTCACCATTAATAACAACAGAAAAAGAAACAGAAGTAACACAACGCATGATAGTATCACCCATTTATTATCAAAGCCCATTCTCCGCATAACTCTGTCTAGAAAAGCCCATTCCACCCGATCATAAGCTTTACTCATGTCTAGCTTCAGAGCAAAAAGACACGTTTTCCCCAGTTTTTTTTGCATTTCAATGTATGTAGAATCGTTCATGCGCCACCAGGATGTTGTCGGTAATCAG
>AWUE01011956.1:0-47993 GCA_001974825.2 Corchorus olitorius | reverse complement strand
AGTATATATATATATATATATATATATATAATCTTCACTTTCATGTGCTATACATGGTTAAACTTGTTTAAATTAAATGGATATTTGTTGATATCCTAATTTACAATTTGGGTAAATTTGTAAATGAACTTGTGAAATCAAGATGAGTGGTCTAGATTTAATCTCAATTTCCTAAGTTTTTTATCTGGATTTTGACCACCTTGATTTTAAGTCAAATAGGAAAAGGATTTATTTTCCTAAATTAGGAGCCGAAATTAGTAAATAATTATTATTTTCAATAATATATACTATATATTATTTTTAGTAACCAGGGAAATTACTAAAAGGCCAAATTGAGGATTAATGCGGTGCCACCTTTTGGCTTTTTTTGGTTTTATCTCACTTTTCGGATGACTAAAAAGCCCCTCTTGAGTTTCTGCCCTTCCTTCTCTTGCTACCTTTTTTTGTAATTACTTATTTCTCATCCTTAATTGCTTTTAATTGATGTCCCCCCCCCCCCTCTTTTTCCTCTGACCAACTCAACTGCTGCTTCCTTTCAACTACTCAGTGCTGATCAATCTTCAGGTTTGCCAAAAATCAAACATTTCATTACTCTCATCTGTTTTCACCTTCACATCTCTTTCCTTTTTCTTCTCCTTCCCCATTTCTTCACCATGGATCGTTCAATGTTTTTCCCTTTTGAATTAAACCACCCTTTTTTTCAATGCGTCTATTATTATCCAATTAACATCATATTTTATTACATCTTTGCACTTCCTATTACTTACACATAAAAACATGTCATTTGACCTTCTTAGTTTTGCATGTCTAAAAAGTTAACTTACAAAGATTTATGGCACTAGCAAGAGATAATATTAAAACTAATCCATTTAAATTGTATTTTTAGTGCAACCTTATATAATTCAATCAATTAATCAAGCACCACTCTAGAGTAAAAAATGTCCGTGAACCTTATATAATTTATTATATTAATATCCTTATTCAATCAGTTAATCAAGCATCATTGTAAAACAAAGAATGCTTGTAGCGCTAACGTGGGCTAATATCACTTGTAATAATTATTATTAAGTCAACAATTATGGTCAGATGAGAATTAGAGTTATTATACGACCATCACATTCAGCAGAGACTTAATTCTTGTGTGACGACCATGCTTAATCATATGAGGAGCTCACAATTCCATGTCTAACGTAAATATGTGGCATGTTATTTTCCACATTAACACTCAATCCCAACTGCCCACACCCTAAATTCGATGGTTGTCTGATTATGTCAAAATCCAACTTTTGCATTTTGTTCAATTAAGGACAAAAAGGCGAAATTGATGGAATTGACTATGGAGGAGTGGTGCGATTCCAACAAGGAGCATATCATGATGATCCTTGACCTCAACTGACTCTCCAGGTTGAATTTCAGCTCAATCCGACTCAGTATGAAAAACTTCTTCACAGTTTTTCAATTAAGGACGGTTTGGGGTGAGAAACCAATTTCACCATGTAAAACATGTCAATTTCGACCTAGACTTTTCTCAATGTCATATTAGGTTGGCCGAACCATGTTGGTGAAATTTTAGTTTATTCCGACTTCATTTGCAACTTTTGCAAGTTTTTCAATTAAGGACATATGGCTTTCCACCCCGGTTTAAGCCATTTTCTTGATAGATCTTCATTAATTTTGAACCATGGGCTAAGTACAGTCAAGTTATGCTTAATTCCGTGGCTTAGTGGTTCAAGGTTGAAGTCAGACATGTTTGGGTTGTTTCGTCGTCAGATCAGTTACATCGCGCAGCACAGACGCATCGTTGGACGACGCAAGAAGGTCGCTGACGCTTATGGGCTGTAAGGATTTCGAAATTGAGGACATTTAATGTCAAATATTCATCTTTCCATGACATGTTACGTTCTAGAGCTTCCTAGCACCTTCTTGGGAGATTTTCCTGCCAAAATTAGTAGAATCGCAATCAGAATCGATATCTGGATCAGACTTGTCGACTAAGTAATTTGCTTTGGCCTGAAGTAAGAGGTCTCGGCCGCCCCCTATATAAGGAGCACGCCCTTCCCTTGTTTCAACACGCTTTCGCAGCCACAAAAATGCTCCATGCAAAAACCTAAGCTCCGCGCTTATTTTCTTTCAAGCTCAGCGCCTTTTCTCTGCAGAAACTCTACAAAACTCTTATTTGTTAATCAAGTTCTTCATTGTTCTTGATATTTTCCTTATTTCAATTTTGTTTACACAAGATTTTCTCTTTGTAATCCATTTCAATCAAATCAAATAACAATCTTTTGTTATTTTTCTCTTTCTGTTCTTCGAAAAACCTTTAATCACTGTTGTTCGCAAGCAATCTGGAATCAATGATTTAAACACTTTTGTGTGACTTTGATTCAGAACCTGTAAGTCTTTTGATCTTTCCAAATGATCTTTTACTTTTCAAGTTTTACAAAATGTTTTATTATTTTTCTACAAAAATAACTGGCACGCCTCGAACCTCTCTCTTTCCTCAAAGAGTTTAACGTCAAAAGACCCTTTTGGGCGTGTAGGGAAAATTTGGCGCAACATCTCTTTTTGACACGCCCGGTGGGACACAAAAGGATTGTCTTCTCATCTTGGTGATGTCTAAAGGTTTTTCAATTTCCAAGTCGGCAATCCCCGACTTCGCTTTCTGTTTCTGACACACGGTGTCTGCCCGACCAAGGCCCACACCAACGTTCCTTTCTCTTTCGACTTCCTCAAATGGTGTCCACCGACGACGGTCCACACCAACGACTTCCTTTGACGACCTGAAGTCAGACACAACAACTTGTCTTCCCGCTTTCGTCATTTTAAAGGTTCTTTCTTTATTTTTAATGTCAGGTCAAATCTTATCTTTACTTCATGCTTTTCTTTTTTACTTTCTTTTCAATTTCCTTGTTGCTATTGTTACTGCTTTTCTTAAAGATGCACACAAAAAGCAGGTTTCTATGCACCACTTGTTCTTACGCGAACATGAATGTGGTGTAGAAAATAAAGGTGACGGCGCTACCATGGGCCGTGCCAACTCATGGTGATCTTGCTAGCGCTTTGGAAAAGGTGATGAATAAGATGGAAGCTAGATTTCAAGAGATGATCCAACAGCAAATAATAAAAAATGAGAATGGCTTCAAACAAGTGCAGGAAGCCATCTCTGAAATAACGACGACGCTCGGGGGGCAAGCGCAGTCAGGTCAGGCACCCCAAGTAGAGGTCGCGCAAGATCAACAACCAGAAGAAATTACTAACATAATGACGGTAAATTCTCCAAAGAATTACCGCTTGTCTAAAATAGAAAAGGCAAAAGGCGTGACCGTGGAAGAAAAATTACCGCCGACGCAAAATCAGCTTGCGCGACCTCAAGCGTGGGAAGATAGATATTTGACAGCGCATAGTCATCCAACGCAGTATGTCAGCTCTGCTAAACCTTGGGAGTACCGACTTGAATGACCATGGATTCCAAGGTCAGTGGCGTTAAGAAACTTTGCTCCTAGAAAAAAGTTCGAGTTCTCTCCACCTAGGGCAAGGCATGATATGGCGTTAAGTACTTCTTCATCTGCGCCATCTTCATCAAGAATGGTGCCGTACCAGATGAAGCAATTTCACCAGAAGGAGGTTGATCTCTGTAGAAAACATACGTCGCAGCCACACCATGAAGTTCAAAATAGTGTTTGGCGAAAGGTTGAACATCCAAAAATTCCTAGCCAACCTATTCAACAAAATAAAGCAAGAAAAGAAATGGAGATGACCGTGGACTCCACACTCCAAAAATTTACTACTGACTCCACCACTTTTGATATGGATGATGGTGATTATGAATCTACTTCAATCAAAGAAGATGTTGGTGCCACTAGTTCATCTGGTGATGACGCCACTTCTACCAATAACACCATCCATATTACTAAAGCCATTGACGAAAACATGAGTATGGGAAGTGGTGAAGATGACAACACAAGTCAATTGCCTCATGAAGATGGAGAACACTCGAGGGGCAAAGATGAGGTCGCCATTGACTTTGCTGAAAGTAGTGAAGATGACTGCACCGAACATGATGGTAGTCAACTTAATGAAGACAAAGTGATAAATGAGGAAGTTACACTTGGGGGGCAACTTTCTAACCACTTCGACTTTGAGAAAGTTGACAGCTCCATAGAAATCAT
The DNA here is from genome assembly GCA_001974825.2 of Corchorus olitorius. Lineage (NCBI taxonomy): Eukaryota > Viridiplantae > Streptophyta > Magnoliopsida > Malvales > Malvaceae > Corchorus > Corchorus olitorius. The sequence goes on along the minus strand of AWUE01011956.1, from coordinate 43,827 downwards.
CGACTCCAATGAAAGTCTTTATGATGAAGATGAAGTTTATCAAGCACACGCCAACCTAACATTGGGCCAAATGAATCTTAATTCAATGGCCTTGGCGTAGTCCTTTTGCAGAGACCATGAATAGAATATCTTTGGCACAAGAATAGAGGATGCAGCAACTCATGGGGTCGATAAACCGAGTAAACGAGTTACTGACCAACTTAAGGAGTCAAACAGCTTCCTTAAGGAGCAGATGAAGCAAAGTCAAGAAAATATCATGACTCAAATCAGATTGGTCGAAGTTACGCTCGGGCCGGGAGCAACTTTCTAACCACTCTGATTTTGAGGAAGTTGATGTCTCCATGGAAATTACCAATTCCAAGGAGATTGAAGGCTCTCCTGAAATCAAAGAATACAAAGACGACTTGGATTTTGATACTCTTTAGAGCCTGATGCTCAAAAAGATGGAAATCTTCTTGATAATGATGACGAGCGGCCCAAGGAAAATCTAAACTATGGGGTCGACGTTACTGAATTCAAGAATGATCAGGTTGAAAAAGATGAAAGTCTCCAGGATGAAAATAAAGCTAACCAAGTATGCACTGTTTGCGCAAAAAACACAACAAGTGTGCATGAGGTGCTCGCCCGACTTGATGCTTTGTTAGTCAGGATAAAATCTGGTCCGAAAATTACGAAGGAAAGTCAGAGCAAAGAAACCGTGGAAGTAGCCAGGAGATGGCAAGCAACACCTGCGGGGCAAGAAAGATGGTGCTAAGACTATTGTCTTGCGCCAAGTTCATACAAAGCTTAGTGGATAAAGCCGCCCCAAATCGCTAATGCGGCTTAAATTAATATTTAAAAAAAAAATCACGTCACCACTTTTTGTGAAACTAGCGTTGGTTTAAGTTTTGGAAGGAATCATGGTGCCATCTTAGATTATTCATGGCACCATAATTTTGTTTATTTCTCATTTTGGCTTTAGTTCAAAAATATTAGCCAAATTAATTATGGATTTTATGGCGTCATTAATTTTGATGCCATAGCCAAAGTAAATTTTTCATCTTTATGGCCTTTGAAAAATTCATACGCCGTTAGATTCCGAGTAACTTGGATTTAATCATTTGTTGGCCTTGAATTTTGTCCACTTGCAACGAAACATTCTTGTGTTGGCAAATTTCAAGCCACAAAGTTAATAAGATTGCAAATTTTTACATCGTATTAGGGGCTCATAGTTCATCAGGCAATTTTACTATGCTTCATAGCTAAGGAACTAGGGGGCATTGTTGATACCGTAATTTACAATTTGGGTAAATTTGTAAATGAACTTGTGAAATCAAGATGAGTGGTCCAGATTTAATCTCAACTTCTTAAGTTTTATCTGGATTTTGATCACCTTGATTTTAAGTCAAATACGAAAAGGATTTATTTTCCTAAATTAACGGCCGAAATTAGTAAATAATTATTACAAATAGGGGGGCCTGCGCTTGCGCTGCAGTCATCTTTTTATTAGGGCTATATTTTTTGTAGTTGTTTAAGTTGGTTAGTAAGAAGATATTGCATTGGCTGTAAGTTGATCAGTTAGGAGAAACTCATACATCCGAACAAATAATTCGCATATATAAAGCAAAACACATGACCTCTCTTTCATTCTAAAAGTGCAGTACCTAAATTCTACTCCATCTCTAGGTATTTCATCAAAATAAAATTAATATTCTACTCCTTCATCTCTAGATAATTCATCAAAATAAAGCTCATATTATTTGTTGTTTGAAATGTATGTTGATTATCTAAAAAAACATAGTACGCTGCGGTCAATTTTTAATCTTGATTGCAATTGTTAAATTAATGAACTCGGTTAGGTGGAGAATTTGGCTTCTGCATAAGTAAGACCTAATTTTTTGTAGTCAAGGAGCATGTATAGTTGTCGTAGGAAAATTGAATTGTTGAGAGCATTTGCAGGAGCATATGTAATTTACACAATGCATCACAAAATGATTGTACTTAGCATTGGCTAACTGTGTTTTAGGAAATGTAGAAATATACTAAATATAAGCAACTAATAGAAATTTCAATAAAAAGAAAGTCGAATGATAAAAAAAAAGTTTTTTGTAAAATAAAAGAGGAATAAAGAAATGTTAAATTTAAGTATCAAATAATATAATCAACAAATAAATCAAGATTTACCTCAAAATGTTGCGGTGAGAAGTAAAAGCTCCCCACTTTAGGTTATGTCATCCTAAGGCGCTGCTAAATTAAATGGAAGGATCTTATCAACGTCCACCTGGAAATTTTAGGAAACAGAACGGAGTCCATGTGAAACCAATTCAGAGAAATGTTAGGAAGAAGAAACCCACCCAAATAGAAATGAAGACGAAAGGAAAACAGAACTGGAATGTCAATAGTTTACCCATGAATCAACCATTATTGCAAATACATTTATAGCACCAATCCTTTGGAATTCCGGCAGAGGAGTTGAACCAGTAAATCCTAATATCCACACACAATTAATATGTAATTAAAACACACTTAATCATAAATATAAAAATAGTAAATTACAAAAAACAACAACATGAAAAGTAAGGGAGGCAATTCCTCGAGGGCCTTTTTAGTCACCCGAAAAGTGCGAAAATACCAAAAAAAGCCAAAAAGAGGTACCACATTAATCCTCAATTTGACCTTTAAGTAATTTCCATAGTCACGAAAAATAATATATAGTATATATTTTCAATAATAATAATTATTATTAAGTCAGCAATTATGATCACATGAGAATTAGAGTGTGAAGTCTAAACTAAATCTTACAAACTTAGAATATTTTAATAGAAATTTAATATGGTGAAGTGGATGATCAAAATTTAAGGGATTTTGAAGTTATGGACTAAATTGAAGGAATGGATATTATGGGGGGAAAATATATAATTTTACCATTAATTTAAAGTGGAACCATTTTATATCTTACCATCTCCTTCTTACTCGTTTAAAAATTTTCAATTTCCTTCTCCCTCTACCCGAGTCTCTCTCTCTCTCTCAATCTCTAGAGAATCAAGCTACAATTTCATAGAAAACTTGCATGCATTTGGGGGAAGAAGATCCATTCTTCAAGCCCTTTAATTCGAAACTTTTAGATTTGTTGTTCATGAGCTATTAAGGGGGCAACTTAAATTTGAAGGTGAGTTTGGATTTCAAGAAATTTATAAGGATTTTATACATAATTTTTTTATTTAGGATTTGCTCTTTTAAGTTTAATTTATGGATGGGTTTGTGATTTGGAGGTTAGGAAGCAATTTATTTGGTTGACATGGGTTGAATGCATGAGTAAAAGGAGGGGAGATGAAATTCAAATTTTGGGTAAGTAAATCCTCAACTTTGAGTGTAAATTGATGGATTTAGCCTTGTAAATTGGTTTATTTCATGTTTTTGGGTTGTTTGGAAGCAAAATATTGAATATATAGGTTGATTTGGGGTTGGGTATTGGAAAAATTCAGCAAGTTTGGCTCGTCGGAATCTGGAAAAAAATTCAGATCCCGGCAGCCATACTTGTTGCCGGAAAAGGCAGCCAAAGCTGGCCGGCAGCTTTGCCAGCCAGGCCAGGCAGGCTTGCTGGCCTGCTAGGCCAGGCGGGCTGCCAGCCAGCTCAGGTCGCGCGGGCCTGCGCAGCAGGCCGCTTGGGCCAGCGCGCGGGCCACAACGCGGCCCGACGGCTTTAGGCCCAACGGTTGGGCCTCTGTCCCAACCCAATTAAAAAAAAAAATGCTTTGGGTGCATAAGTAACCCGATTTGTTTTAAAGAATTTGTTTAAGCATACGGGGACTTATGGACGTAGCTCCAGGAGTACGTATGACTTGTTGGTAGAGCATCTCGGACGCAACCCAGCGCTGGTGTATATGTTTTTAACGGACCATGGCTTTTGTTTTGGGATCCACATGGTTCGTAGCTCCAGGCCCGACATGCTATACTTATTTATTTACCGGTTCGGCGTGTGCATGGGAGAGCTAAATTGGGTGTGCTGCGGCCACTACGCAGTATCGGACCCAAGCTAACGTCAGGGGAACGGGCTTGTTTGGAAATATAAGAAAAATGATATTTTTACTAATTATTTGATAATGACGAAAATGCCCTTGACGGTTCCGGAGGTTGACTCGGGCCAAGGTCATTCTGGATAGGTTTTATTGGCAGCCCATTTGTTTTACGAAAATGATAAACGATTTTATGTACTTACTTTATTGCTAACCACGTTTTTATAACTTGGTTTTATTTACTGTTTTGGTTGTGAGTGCACCCCACCCTCTTCTGGTTCTCTTTTGAGGGTGGCTCACTCACGGGGTACATTCGTGTACTCACCCCTCAATTCTTGTTGTGTTTTCAGGGTAGTTAGGATTCGGTATTCCTTTAGGCGATCGAGTTGGTGGCGTAGGTTGTGTTTCTTGCTGATAGAGGTACTTCTCACTACGATACGGGTCCCACTGGCAGTTGTCTTGTTTCCTATTATCTTTCACCCCTCGTTTTCGTTTTACATTTCAGTTTGTTGTTTTCTATATTTTCATATAACTTTGATTTTAAATATTGGAGCGTTTTTATTACAATATTTGAATTTTTGACGATTCTGCTTTTACTCTGATTGGGAAACTTTTATTTTTAAACCTTGTAATCAATCTCTGTTTTCATCTGGTATTGTCGCTTCGTGGAACCTTAGTGTGCGTGACCGGCCGGCACGTGTTTCGAGGTAACACGGCGATTGTTCACGCTCGACTTTTGGGTCGGGGCGTGACAACTTTATTGGTATCAGAGCATTTGGTTGTTATTCTTGTTTCATAAGTCTAGTGGGCCTGTAGTGAGTTTAGGATAAGTTCCAGACACATAAATGTCCATCAGTCTTTTCAGTTTGTGTTTTCTTTAAAAACTAAAATGTTTGGTTTACCTTGTTTTTAAATACTAAGTTCTTTCCTTTGCAACTTTGTTTTAATCCTATAATCTATGTGTTTCTCCCGATTATCATTGCTTAGAATTTTGAACTCGTTTCCCTTCTTGTAGAATCATGCCACCTAAACGCGAATATAGTCGACATGGACATCCTCCCCACGATTCGTCCTCGTTAACAGGTCGAATGGAGGAAGAAGAAACCGCAGATCATTTTTTCACTATGCAAGGTGCTTATAGTGGAAATCTTCAAACTTTCCCCATTCCACCTGTGACGTTTCCACCTATGGCGTTTCATCATATGTTGCATCTGCGTATGCTGTTGCATCTGCGTATGCTGTTGCATCTGCGTATGCCGTTGCCACCTATGGTATACCAACCCATGGCTTTTTCATCCATGCCATTTCTACAAGTGAATCCTTATTATGTTGGGGCCTCGAGATCGCCTATCTTGCCTGCTGATAAATCGAGTTTCCCGACACAATTAGGTGGTGCAACATTAAATGGGGATGTAGGTCCTGTTGAATCTCAAAGATGGTTGTCTCAAGTTTCAGATGAATTCACTAAGATGGGGTTAGATGATGCCGCAAAGGTGGAAATGGTGAAGGGTTTTCTTGGTGGTGCCGTTTGGACTTGGTGGCAAACAGTTAGGAAGGAAGTTGCGGGTGAAATAACTTGGAGCCGATTTGTTGCTGAGTTTTGTGCGGAATACTACACTGTCTATAACAATAAGAGGGTTACTAAGGAATTTTCAAACTAACTCAAGGATCAATGTCAGTGGTGGAATATGATATTAAGCTTCGGAGGCTAGCAAGGTGTATCAGATTGTCACATGATAAAGATGTATTATGTTCAGGATTTGCGTTTGGATTGAGAGAACAGTTGAAATCGGCCCTTGCCAATAGGCATGAATATAATAGTTTCGTTGCGGCAGCCAAGCAGTCTGAAGTGGAGGCAGAGCGAGCACCCAATAAAAAGAAGTCTGGCTGGTTTAATAAGATTTTTTAGGGTAAGAATAAGCGGCAACAACATCAATCTTTTTCTGACCAGTCTTCTAAACGAAGTCAAAGTTCTGGATCTTCTTGTGGAGCTTCATTAAATAGCTATGGAGGTTTTCCCTAAGTAAATGTCTCTCCACTTGGCAAATCTGTCCAAGGGAGTGGTTTTGGAAGTCGAGCTCAAAGGAGGAGTAATATTTGTAAGAATTGTCTGAATGAGCATGATGGGCTTTGCCCTTTTCTCACCCCTATGCTACCAATGCGGTGGTACAGACCATCTCAAGAGAGATTGTCCAATTCGGCAGCTTATTAACGACCTTTCAAAGTGGAGCAACCAGTATATTAGATCCGACCGAACAAGTGCCGTTGCTAACGATGTTGCCACTAGTAGTGGTACGTTAGCACCTGAATCTCACACCGAGGATAGGGATCAAGCACGAACACGTGCAAGGACTCGTCCAAACCGCCAATTGAATCCGGATAACTCTTCGGGTAACTCTTGATGTTATTCATAATTAACTTCTTGAATTTTATCAATTCCTGTCATAATTACTCGATTTCTTTAACCTAAACATTTGTCATTGCGAAATGTTGTTGTCTATCCTTAAGGATAGGATAGATTTGTAATCAACAATATAACACCGGGCAATCTTAAACGAAATACTTTAGTAATTGGATTACTAGAATCACCAAGGTAGTTGTCGGCTTTGTCAAAGGACAAGAAATTTGAATTGGTTTAATTAGACATTGGAAGTATTGAATTCGAAGTTTGTTTTGTAGCATTCATTGTGTATTAATTTTGTAAGGGTGCGTTATTTGAAGTGAAATTTTTAATCTTAAATAGATATACAAGTCTTGAATATTTAAGATGATATTATTAAATATTACAAAAGATATTATGTTAAATTCTGAGATGAGAGTCGAAAGGAATATGAATAGCAAGATTGAATGTTTGGCTAGATGTCTGAATAAGTGTTAAGTACTTCAATTGAAGATTGAAGTGTATTTTAGAGGTAATCATTATTAAGATTGGAAGTTACTTGCGTTGTGGAAAAATGTGTTAGATTTCTTTCGAATAAAATGATCTTTGGAACTAGTGACTTGGAAATTCGAAATAGGTAGTAAAGTGTATGATATAAGCATATGATTGAGAATTCGTAATTTGCTTGTGATAGTCAAGAAGCTAATAGGATAATTGTAAACAAGTATATCAAGAATTTTATTCTGATCAAATCTGAAGAGAATTCTATGAAAGAAGTTGGTAAACTTTATATTATGAAGGAAATAATGGTCATAAGACAGTACAAATGTGGCTCTGGTAAGTGAAATTCTATGATTATACTCGTTCTACAATATTGGGCAATTTAAAAACTTTATAACGCATTGGTTGAGTGAATTGTTGGATTTTGATCATATTTAGTATTTAAGTTCTTACTTACTATTCCAAGTAGCGTTGATTGGTTTGGTTGAGAAGTTGAGAATTTAAGAACAACAAGATTGATATTTTGATAGCTCAAAATGGATTTTAAGGATCAAGCAAGATGATCTTCAGGATGTATTAAACAATCTATTACGTTGAAAGAGGCGAACAAGAAAAAAAAATTGATTGAAGAGTTAACAAGAATGTATGGCCTTGTCCTATAGCTAAGACAAATAGGTTACTATCCAAATTTCGCGGACGAAATTTTCTTTAAGGAGGGGAGAATTGTGAAGTCTAAACTAAATCTTACAAACTTAGAATATTTTAATAGAAATTTAATATGGTGAAGTGGAGGATCAAAATTTAAGGGATTTTGAAGTTATGGACTAAATTGAAGGAATGGATATTATGGGGGAAAATATATAATTTTACCATTAATTTAAAGTGGAACCATTTTATATCTTACCATCTACTTCTTACTCGTTTAAAAATTTTCAATTTCCTTCTCCTTCTACCCGAGTCTCTCTCTCTCTCTCAATCTCTAGAGAATCAAGCTACAATTTCATAGAAAACTTGCATGCATTTGGGGGAAGAAAATCCATTCTTCAAGCCCTTTAATTTCAAACTTTTAAATTTGTTGTTCATGAGCTATTAAGGGGGCAACTTAAATTTGAAGGTGAGTTTGGATTTCAAGAAGTTTATAAGGATTTTATACATAATTTTTTTATTTAGGATTTGCTCTTTTAAGTTTAATTTATGGATGGGTTTGTGATTTGGAGGTTAGGAAGCAATTTATTTGGTTGACATGGGTTGAATGCATGAGTAAAAGGAGGGGAGATGAAATTCAAATTTTGGGTAAGTAAATCCTCAACTTTGAGTGTAAATTGATGGATTTAGCCTTGTAAATTGGTTTATTTCATGTTTTTGGGTTGTTTGGAAGCAAAATATTGAATATATAGGTTGATTTGGGGTTGGGTATTGGAAAAATTCAGCAAGTTTGGCTCGCCGGAATCTGGAAAAAAATTCAGATCCCGGCAGCCATACTTGCTGCCGGAGAAGGCAGACAAAGCTGGCCGGCAGCTTTGCCAGCCAGGCCAGGCAGGCTTGCTGGCCTGCTAGGCCAGGCTGGCCTGCCAGCCAGCTCAGGCCGCGCGGGCCACAGCGCGGCCCGACGGCTTTAGGCCCAACGGTTGGGCCTCTGTCCCAATCCAATTAAAAAAAAAAGAAATGGACAAGGCCCAAACGGGCCCAATGAGAAAGGAAAGGAAAAAGGAAAAGAAAGAAAAGAGTAGGAAAAAGAAAAAGGAAAATAATGATAATAATAATAAGGAAATTAAACATAAATTTGGAAATAAAGATTTGGACCCAATAAATTGGTAAGTGAAATTATAATTTTACCCTTAGACAGGTAAAATTACTAAATCGCCTTAAGGATGTTAATTTATGAATTTACCCTTCATATGAATAAATTGACAAACTCGACAACACCGGTTGTGTTGATAAGTCCAAATGATTACTATATAACTCCGTAATATCCGTAAGATCATAAAATGTCCGTATTACCCTTGTAGTGGGTAAATTACCTTATTACCCCTAATTAGTAATAGTGTACTAATCTATTCAGTAAAGCTGCGATTTCGAATTCAATTGAGTATGGTCAACAGACATTACACGTAAGGAATGTCGGCATACTTTAAGAGTGTAAATTACGGAAATACCCTTGATAGGTCAATTTACTATTTTGCCCTTGTTAGGGCGATGCAAGCATTTAGCTTTCAAGATATCACATTGGGGATTGAAAAGCTGCTATAGTGACTCTTTTGGGTAAAATTACCATGTTACCCATGATTGGTCTAAATTAGCACCCTTAGTAGTCAAATTTACGAAATTACCCTTAAGGGTGAATTTGAGAGAATTCAACTATGTTGTTCACATCAATAACTATGTATGTACGTTATGAAACCTCTAATAAGTGTAAATGACCATTTTACCCTTGATATGGGTAAATTACAGTTTTGCCCCTAGTGGGTAGATATGATCAAATAAGCATTAGAAAGTGTATTTGGAGTCTGAAACTCGTATTAGAATCCCGTGAGACATAATTAGACGTGTTAAACTCCTGGATATTAGACCGTGGGTCTGGGTTATATGTTCTTGTGATTTTATTCTATTTTATTTGATTATTTTGGTATTTTGATTTGTTATCATGGTTTATTACTTTGGTTTATGATTTTGATTATGATATTGGTTTTAACGATTTCCTTGTGTTGGACGTTCTCAATCAGACGGCTGAGGCGTTGATCGAGACATTGGCTAGGCTCACAGTGGATTGACTTTGGGGGTGTACGAGTCCCCTGAACTGTGAGTGGGCTATCCTCAACGGAGAACCCGTTGAGGAAATGTTTTATTACTGCCTTTATTTAAATGCTTTATAAATTGTTTTGAAAAAAAAATGTTTTGGGTGCATAAGTAACCTGATTTGTTTTAAAGAATTTGTTTAAGCATACGGGGACTTATGGACGTAGCTCTAGGAGTACGTATGACTTGTTGGTGGAGCGTCTCGGACGCAACCCAGCGCTGGTGTATATGTTTTTAACGGACCATGGCTTTTGTTTTGGGATCCACATGGTTCGTAGCTCCAGGCCCGACATGCTATACTTATTTATTTACCGGTTCGGCGTGTGCATGGGAGAGCTAAATTGGGTGTGTTGCGGCCACCACGCAGTACCAGACCCAAGCTAACGTCAGGGGAACGGGCTTGTTTGGAAATATAAGAAAAATGATGTTTTTACTAATTATTTGATAATGACGAAAATGCCCCTGACGGTTCCGGAGGTTGACTTGGGCCAAGGTCACTCTGGATAGGTTTTATTGGCAGCCCATTTGTTTTACGAAAATGATAAACGATTTTATTTACTTGCTTTATTGCTAACCACGTTTTTATAACTTGGTTTATTTACTGTTTTGGTTGTGAGTGCACCCCACCCTCTTCTGGTTCTCTTTTAAGGGTGGCTCACTCACGGGGTACATTCGTGTACTCACCCCTCAATTCTTATTGTGTTTTCAGGGTAGTTAGGATTCGGTATTCCTTTAGGCGATCGAGTTGGTGACGTAGGTTGTGTTTCTTACTGATAGAGGTACTTCTCACTACGATATGGGTCCCACTGGCAGTTGTCTTGTTTCCTATTATATTTCACACCTCGTTTTCGTTTTACATTTCAGTTTGTTGTTTTCTATATTTTCATATGACTTTGATTTTAAATATTGGAGCGTTTTTATTACAGTATTTGAATTTTTGACGATTCTGCTTTTACTCTGATTGGGAAACTTTTATTTTTAAACCTTGTAATCAATCTCTGTTTTCATCTGGTATTGTCGCTTCGTGGAACCTTGGTGCGCGTGACCGGTCGGCACGTGTTTTGAGGTAACACGGCGGTTGTTCACGCTCGACTTTTGGGTCGGGGCGTGACATAGAGTTATTATACGACCATCAGATTTAACAGAGACTTAATTATTGTGTAACGACCATGCTTAATCATATGAGGAGCTCATATTGCCATGTCCAACGTAGATATGTGGCAATTTATTTTACACATTAACACTCAATCCCAACCGCCCACACCCTAAATTCGATGGTTGTCGGATTAAGTCAAAATCCAACTTTTGCATTTTGTTCAATTAAGGACAAAAAGGCGAAATTGATGGAATTGAGTATGGAGGAGTGGTGCGATTCCAACAAGGAGCATATCATGATGATCCTTGACATCAACTGACTCTCCAGGTCGAATTTCAGCTCAATCCGACTCAGTATGAAAGACTTCTTCACGGTTTTTCAATTAAGGACAATTTGGGGTGAGAAACGAATTTCACCATGCAGAACATGTCAATTTTGACCTAGAATTTTCTCGATGTCATATTAGGTTGGTCGAACCATGTTGGTGAAATTTTGGCTTATTCCGACTTCATTTGCAACTTTTGCAAGTTTTTCAATTAAGGACATACGACTTTCCACCCCGGTTTAAGCCATTTTCTTGATTGATCTTCATTAATTTCGAACCATGTGCTAAGTATAGTTAAGTTATGCTTAATTTCGTGGCTTAGTGGTTCAAGGTTGAAGTCAGACATGTTTGGGTTGTTTTGTCGTCAGATCAGTTACATCGCGCAGCACAGATGCATCGTAGGATGACGCAGGAAGGTCGCTGATGCTTATGGGCTGTAAGGATTTCGAAATTGAGGACATTTAATGTCAAATATTCATGTTTCCATGACATGTGACTTTCTAGAGCTTCGTAGCACCTTCCTGGGAGATTTTCCTGCCAAAATTAGTTGAATCGCTATCAGAATCGGTATCTGGAGGACTTGTCGACTAAGTAATTTGCTTAGCCCCGAAGTAAGACCAGACCGCCCCTTATATAAGAAGCACACCCCTCCCTTGTTTCAACACGGTTCCACTGCCACAAAAATGCTCCGTGCAAAAACCTAAGCTTCGCCTTTATTTTCTTTCAGGCTTCGCGCCTTTTCTCTGCAAAAAGTCTGCAAAATTCTTCTTTGTTAATCAAGTTCTTCATCGTTCTTGATATTTTCCTTATTTCAATCTTGTCTACACAAGATTTTCTCTTTGTAATCCATTTCAATCAAATCAAATAACAGTCTTTTGTTATTTTTCTCTTTCTGTTCTTCGAAAAACCTTTAACAATCTGGAATCAATGATTTAAACACTTTTGTGTGACTTTGATTCAGAACCTGCAAGTCGTTTGATCTTTCCAAATGATCTTTTACTTTTCAAGTTTTACAAAAGTTTTTATTTTTTTCTATAAAAATAACTGGCACGCCTTTAACCTCTCTCTTTCCTCAAAGAGATCTAACGTCAAACTTTGGCGTAATAATATTAAAATAATATTTGAACCAAATTATAAGTGAAACGAAATAATTAATCATAAGTTGTTTTTATTGTATTTTAAAAATATTAAATTTTTGTTAATAACTAAATTTTAAATAAAATTTCAGCTTAATTAGTTCTTCACTTATAAAGATGAAGGATTAATGACTCCAATCAATACCTATCCCAAACCAACAGTTGGCCATCTGAGCAGCAAACAAAACCAACTGAATCAACTAAACAATAAATTAAACATTGTAATTACAACAATCACCAGCTTAAACAATAACCAATTCAACGTACATTCAAATAAACATGGAAATGTTCACCAAAAAAAATAACTATGGAAAATCGACTTTCAATGTTATATATATATAGTTCGGTACCAAAAAAAGACATTGGCTCGTGGTCTTAAAAGTGGTAGGTCCCAACATCAACCAATAGCACAGAAATGAATAGGGAGAGGATCCTCTTCACTGCTCTAAAAATAGTGGAGAGATCCACTGATCTATCACACTCATCCAACAGCTCTCATGAATCCACATCATCTGTTATACTTCACCAACCAAAACTCACCATTTTTTATTTTTCACTATGTCACGCGGTTTGTTGGTCGTTTGTTTTATTTTTTCCATTTCATTTTCAAAAGCCTGGTTAACATAGTTCTTCCTAGAAACATAAATTGCTAGGTTGAACAATAACAACAAGGGTTTGGTGAGTAATTAAATTATGATTAATCTTCAATTCTTCAAACCAATATTTTCATAATTATCCAAACAAAAACCGGTCATTAATCTTCAATTCTTCAAATCAAGCCGGTCTTTATTTGATCGGTCGTCAACAAATCATAAAAATAATCCCAACAATTACTAACTAAAAATAGCTAGGGCAAGTAGGGGTCGAATCCACAAAGAGATAGGATTACCTTCTTTTTCTAATTAATTAGCTTAAAAACAATCAAACAAATAAAGAGAATTTTGAGAGTAAAATTAAAAATGCTAAATTAAATCAAAGCAATCAATAACAATTAACTAAGAAAGCAACAAAGAAAATTAAGAAAATAATTATGATAAAAATCCTTCCAACATAGAATTAATCTCCCTCTCAACAAGAATAACATGGATCATTGATATCTAAAAATTATGAAAACAATAGATAGCTTGTTTGGAATTAAATCCTAAATTGCCAAATTAGATAAAATTACTTATTTACGGCTTAAATTATCCCTTTTATTCAAAACAACCAATTGCTTGATTATGGTTTATTAATCATTGAAAATGAAGCATTAAGTTCTAGAAATTTATGAACAAGCACAACAAGCAATAAGAATATTACATCAAATTATTTTTTGATTCTTTAATCCCTTAGAAGGAATTCTTAGTTCTTCATCCAATTGCTACTAATAATTAAATATGAATTATTAGTTCTAGATTTAATTTAGCTAATGAAAACCTAATTTATCAAGATAGTGTCAACTCCAATCTATTAAAACAGGTAAACATGGGATTCAAACAGAGATTTAAGAAATACCCAAAACAATTTTCATATATAAGTGCAAAATCTCACCATGATATAGTTAAGATATTAATTAAATTTTACATTGGAGAAAGGAAAGGGATTACTCACTCATGAATTGAGTGAGCATCCAAAGAAAAGAATAAGAAAACTTATCTATGGATGAAGAGGAAGAGTGGCCGGCGGCTATACCCAAGGAAATCCTCAAAGTCTTCAAAATATTCTAATTAATCTACAATACAATAATATATCAAAACCTAGACCTAAGGTGACTATTTATAGTGGAAAATAAGACTCCTAATAGACTTAGGATAAAGTAGGACGGTTTAGACTCTAACTTGGTCTCCAAGTTGGCTTAAAAGTCTTCCTTGTGCTGACTTAGAGTAAAAATCGGATTTCTGGAAAAACTGCTACTGATCAGCAATTTCGGGGCTGAAGATGGCAGAATTGGGCTTCGGGCTTCAAAGCAAAGTTTTAGATCTTAGAGTCCTGTTTCCAACGCATATTCACATGATTCATTTGAAGGTCTGGATCAAAAGTTATGGCCTTTTTACCAAGACTGTGCAGAATCCTATAATCCAACTAGGATTAGTATTGCGGGAATTGAATATTTTATAGGGTTTGTGCGGCACAGACAAGGATGGAACGAAAGGGGGGCAGCAGGGGCCATGGCCCCCCCTCCGCGTAATGAAACTTTCATTGTGAGTATGGTTTTCCAACCGAAGAATTTGTTTTGCCCCCCCCCCCACCCTCCCTAATTATTAATTTCTAATTTCGCCCCTTCTTTTTTCTGAATTTGTCCATAATTTTTGTTTTAATTTGGCCCATTGATTAAAAAAAAAACTTATCAATTAGCTCCTTTTTATTTGTATAAATGATTCTAGTTTTTTTTTTAAATTTTAATTTCTTTCAATCTATTTAACGATTAATTTTTTATTTATTATATTTTTTTTCTAATTCAACTCATCACATTAAATTTCTTTGTTTACATTGTTATATATTATACTAGTTTTACCTTTCACGTGCGTTGCACGTCGCCCAACATGTTTCAATTGAATATTTTTATGAAATTTTGATAATCACCCTATTGAATTTTGATAACCACCATATGAAATTTTGATAATTACCTATAAAATTGTGATAAACTCCATAAGAAACTTTGATAACCTAACTATGAAATTTTAATAATTCCTATGAATTTTGTAACCTTCCTGTAATTTTTGATAATCTCTCTGTGAGATTTTATTAATCTCCATACAATTTTTGATACTATAGTATGAAATTTCGATAATCTCTCTATAAAATCATATATCATTATCAGGTTGAGCTCCTCTATTTAGTTCTATATAAATCAATCATATTAAACTCCTCCATTCGCAAATCGAACTCGTCTATTCAGTCGCACAAACATGTATAATTCATATTGAATTCCTTCCTTGATAGTATATACATATACATATTTGAATTGAGCTCATCCACTCGGTAGTATATAGAGCACGTTATCACACTGAGTTCCTCCATTCAGCATTCCTCCACATAGAATATTATCAATTTGAGCTCCATTCATTCAACATTACTCAAAATGGTACATTACCAGTTTGGTGCTCTCATGTTCACCAACCTTCTATGGAGCATATTGTTTACTTGAGCTCTTTGGTTCGGTATTCCTCCACGGAGTACGTTATCGAGTTCTCATATCCACCATCATTCCTAGAGCGCACTCTCCTACTATATCCTCAAAAATTGAGCACTCCCATTTTCGGCATTCATGGCATATCTCTCATTCATCTCACAGAGCACCATACAGCTCGACAGAGGGGCTCATTGCCAAATCGAGCATTCTACGACTCAACACTCTCCACATGAAGTATATATCCAGACCGAATACCGTTACGTTCGACACTATCTAGTTATGCGACCGGTAAGCCTGTTTAGCTCAGATCGTCCCAACTTGCCCACCTGACGCTCAGTTTCATAATTGTTTGTGCAATCATTTTAGAACCGCCCTCATACCTAGGGGGCAATGTTGAGCCCATATAGAACGGCCCAAAGCCACACTATATATATATAGAGAGAGAGAGAGAGAGAACTACTCCACACATAACGTAAAAGTTCATTATTTCCACTCTTTAAATCTTAAGCTCTCTAAACACCTTAAGACCCCACTAACTTCAGTATCTTCAAACACCTTAACATCCTACTAACTCCAATTCTCTTCTAGTTGTGGGGAAAAAATATGAAATTCACAATCTTGCAACGGTATAAATTATTAAATCACACAATATAATTAAATTATTTTATGTTTCCAATCGAACAATGTTGAAAAAAGTCTTACGCAAGAATGCGGTTTGATAATCCAGACACCTCACCCAAGACCTAAATTTCTTTCTTAATTTCAAACATAGATTCTTTTTGTTTAATAAGAACAAAAGCAAACAATCATCAAAATTCGTACATACGTTTAAAAATTCAACTCTTTTGAAATATCATTTTAAGTAATCATCAAACATAGTATTAAAAAAATGAAGAAAATAAGCTACACTTTTTTGGGGAATTTTTTTTTTTTTTTTGCAATCTAATCCATTTAGTTCTTATAGTATGATTATACATTTAAAAATTTAACTCCTTTTGAAAATCGTTTTAAGCAATCATCAAACATAGTAATGAAAATAATGAAGAAAATAAGTTAAAAAGAGTGATAAAGGAAAAGGAAATTCCCAAAACATGACAAGAACTAATCAATATATACCATACCTAGACGGTAGTTTTTTTTATAACTGCAAAAATAACATAACTTTTAAAATGGAAAAAGAAAAATTCAAACTCTTTTCATGCCCATTGTACCTTATGAACATATGTTTAAGAAAAATGATACCAAAATTACAAATGCAACAATCATATATTTATCATCATCTTTTTTTTGGCTACATAGTTATTATCGTTAATAATTTGGATAAATAGTTAGAAATATATATTAAATAGTTTGAGTAAGATTTAAATTTAAAATTAGATCATAAATAAATAATAATATATATAGTAGAAATTGGGTTGGTCAATAATAATATATTAATATATATATATATATAACATAAAAGTCTAATTTTAAGTAATGGCAATTAAAAAAAAAAGTAATGACAATTTAGAAATATTGAAAAAAAGGACAATCGCAAAACATAAAATTTCCCATTATTCGTACTTTTATATATAGTATAGATTTGGATAAACTATTAATTTTGTCTAATTTCGGACCAGTAGACCTACTAGGCCCGTTTGAGTCCATGAAGTCCAAATTGCCAAGGCAGATGTCTTGAAACCTAAATATGATATTCTTAGACCCAATTCGTCCGTATGGAAGCCCAAAGAAGGAGTTCAAGTCCAATCAGTAATTATGATGCAGTAATGATGCAACATTGTTAAATCTTATTTCAAGGAGGACTTCACAATAGCAGTTTTAGAAGAAAATTCATAACTTTTAATCCAGAGCTCAAAAAAATGCAAATGAGGTACCGTTGGAAAGAGGATTCCAAGATCTACAACTTTTATGTTTGCCTCGAGACCTAATTCTGCCATTCTGGTGGATGATTTTGCCCTTCAAATTAGATGACTGAATGTTTTGGAATAATTAAAATATTATTTAGTAATGGCAATTTAGAAATATATTTGAAAAAAAGGGTACAATCGGAAAACATAAAGTTTCCCCTTATTCGTACTTTTAAATATAGTATAGATATATCTTTAGCTTAACACACACATATATACCCCCCGAAGAAAATTTTCTAGTTCCGCCCTTGGGCACAGGTTGGGCTGATTATTATCCCACGTAAAATATTAATGGATCCATGTCTTCTAGGTCTCTCCAAAGCATATCTTCATTATTTCGCAATTTAAACTCGATCCTTAATTCTTGCTCCTTGGAATAATTCTTCAATGATCTTCATTTCTCCAAATTAACTCCAATTAATCTTCAATCTCGAACTTCGAATCTCCAAATCTTCACTCACATAATGCTTTGCTCATTTCTGTGTCAAAAATCATCAAAATAGCTCCAAAAATAGTGAAAATTAGTAAGTTTTCACTTTTTATCATTTAAAGACTTAAAAACACAAATACTAACAAAATAAGACATATTAGAGTATAAATTCATCCAAAATCATAAGAAAATAGCTAGAAAAATAGGGTTGTTTTTGGCTCAATTATTAATCTCCAAATTTTCAAATCAATATTTTCATAATTTACCCAAACAAAAACCAAATCATGAAATAAGCCTTCAGAGTCATGCCTCCCATCTCATGTGCAGACATTTCTGACAAGGTTTCTAGACTTTTGGGAAATTTGCCTTTTTCTTGTTCATTTCTTCTTTCTAAATCGAATTAATATACTATGAATGTTTTGTATGTTGTATTAATTTTGTAAGTAGGTTTTGAATTGAGAAAAAATGGCCTTGAAATAGAGGGAGATATTTATCTTATAAGTTGATGATCTCGTGTGTTGTGTGTCGTCAAGTGGACAGAGCCTGCTAAGATGAAGTGCCTTACTTCATCTCTTTTAATAGCAGAAATGTAGAAACAAAGTGAAAAGGTTGAGTGGCTTGAGTCTTGAAAACCGTCCAATTGAACCCATAAAGGCTTAGCCCAGTGGCCATTGGCAGTGTAGAAATGAAAGGCATGGCTCGTGGCTGTCCATGTAAGAAGTGCTTGTTGCTTCTTTTATAAGGGTATATGTTTGAACTTTGAAGGGTTGTTGCAGATAGAAAGGAAGGAGAAGGAATCAACGACGTGATTTCAACAAACGGCGGTGTGAACAAGTGAAAAATAGGAAACGATGAGTTTTGGTTGATGAAGTAGGACAGATGATGTGGATTCAAAAGAACCATTGGATGAGTGTAAAAGATCAGTGGACCTCTCCACTATTTTTTTAGTAGTGGAAAGGATCCTCATCCAAATGAATAATACCTATAACGAATTGCTATTATATATAGTTTTTATAATTGTTAATTTTTATTTAATGTGTTTTATAAGTACTAGTTTACGCTTTTATGTGCGTTGCACGTGACTCATTGCGTTTAAATTAAATGAGAATTAAATTAATAATTGAAATTAATTATAAGTAGAGCTGTCAAAACCTGACACGAACCCGATAACCCGCTCAACCCAACCGAACCTGATTTGACCAGAAAAAAGTAAACAACCCGAATCCGACCGATCCAGACCCGACAAACACATAACCCGAATGACCCAATAATATTATAAACTAAAATTATGTTTTATTCAATAAAGTGTAGACACCCATTTTCGGCCTATATCCTTCTTTATTTAGCTTAAAATATTTCTTAATTTGCATTTAGGGGTATTTCTTAACTTTCTAGGTTGTTCTGATAGATTTACATCAGCCATTGCATTAGCATTTAGCATAATTCATTTTCCCTTTATCTCATTTCTTTTTATATCTTCATCTGCTTTTGGGTATGTGCTTTGGGCCTTCTTGGACCTCCCCATAACCATGTGACATTTGGATCTTGGCTAAAATCCTTTTGGGCCTTGCATGTTGGGTTTCATTTGGGTAATTTCCGTCTTGATATTTGGGCCAATTGTTGAGCCGTTACTTTACTTGTTGGGACCAATTGTCTTTGGTCTGTTTTAGTTTGGGTCGTTGCACCATGTTTATTGATTTCCCAAACCCAATTGCCTTTCATACAAAAACATGGAAATTCAAAAAAAAAAGAAGAAAAAAAGAATTTCAGTCTTCCTGTTTTGATTTACATGCTTTACAAAATACGAAAAAATAGCTTTACATTTGCATTCGCAGATTGAAGTCTCAAGTTTAGAAAATTACAAAAAAATTGGAATTGCAAAGAATGTTGTTTCTCTCATTTTGGATACCTTAGTTTGGTTCGGCTCTCTCCTTTCTCCCTTGACAACTCTGTTACCCATGCCTTTTAATTCTCTCCTCCACTAATTGGCAGCTTGTAATGCATATTGTCTCTGGCACCTATTCACACAAAATTTATTCAATCTTAGCAGCATACGTAGTCGAGTTAGCATGAATAGGCAATTCTAGCATGTAGTTTGTCATCTCGTGCATTTCAATTAATCAAAAATGAAAAAGAGAGACTATTTGCATCCCGGCACATAAATAACTTTCACATGACATCAAGTTGCATATGTTCAGGTCATAGGCATTTAGACGGCATTCACAGTTTCACACAAAAATCATTTTGCATTAGTAAGGTCACCTTTATAAATATTCTTACATTTCATATTAGGTTCCATAAGCATAAGTATGCAGGCATGTAGTCAGTTTCAACTTTCAATTGACTTCTGCAACTCTCATTGCATAATAATGGAATCAATTCAGCATGCATATGCCCCATTTAGCAGCATAAATAACATTTAAAAAAAACAGAAAAGAAAAACAGAGTATCACATTTCATCTCATTTAGGCAGTATGCATAGTTTCATTTCAGCTAGCACAAAATAGAAAAAAATTGCAGCATACACAATCACAAAGTAAGATCCAAATCAGCAGAGCACTTACAGTTGAATTTTAGCAAGCATTCCTAGTTGATTAGTTATAAGCATTTAGAGTGATTACACTTTCTGTTAACTCAGCATTCCATAAAGGCATTTTAGAGTTATTTCAATTGCATTTTTAGTGTAGACGCATTTCAAATCGCATTTGGGACAGATTTTCATTCCAGCAGGCATTCAATTCATTACACAAGAATTTTAACACCTTTTCTAGCATTTGGAATAGAATTGCATGCATATTAAGTGGGAAATACTGCATCTTCAATCATCCGTTAAACATCTTCAGAGCACTCATCTTTTACACAGCAGCACCTATATGCATTCTCATATTTATACACTACATTGTATTTTCAACATCCATTGTATTTCAAGCATATCATCACAGATTCATACACGTTTGCATGCTCATCAATCACACCATCATAACATTTAGGTATCTAAATTTAAGCTTTCCATTTCACTCATGCACACATGCATATTTTCTTCTCATCATCAATAAAAATAGCATACATCCCAGGGAACAAAACAGGAGCATAAAAGGCAGCAAATTGATAGGGAAACAGCAAGCTAAGCACGCAGAGGCAATACAAATGTCAAAAGAACAAGTTAAGGCAGAAATGGACAACATAAGATGGGAAACACAGCACAAGTATCTATAATCGAAGGCATCAGGGAGCAAAGCAAATCAAGCAGATAATTCACAGGCAAAATGAGTAAAAGAGTCTTACCTCGGTTGTCAGCAATACCCAATGGGCCCTTCCAAGCCTGGAAGCATGCTCATTGGTTTTCTACTGCCAGCTCAGCAATACAAACCTGCACAAACCTGCAGAGAGAGAAACATGGGTGAGAGAATCAATTTGGACAAAAATTACAAAAGAGACAAAATAAAAGAAGGGGAGAGGAAACTTCTCCTTTGCTCATTCCTTCACATGGTTTCAACTCAAAACCGACACCTGCACAAATGGACAAGGAGATTAAAACTAAAGGAAAAATAAAAGGAGGCAGTAAATCAAAAAATGGAGGACCACTAGATGAAAATTGATCCATGGCTGAGCATTTAGGACCTTGAGGCTTATATATTCACCATGGTAGGGTTCAAGAAAGGGGGGCAGCTTTGAGTCTAAAAAAATCCAGGGTTCTAGTTTAGTTCTTGGCTAGTAAAGAAAATACAAAAAATTCTAGAAAAAAAAATGAAAAAACAAAATGAGAAAGACAGGGGGAGGATACAAGTTTTAAGGGGAGAAGTTGAGGGTTGTAGAAGGAGGCAATAGGGCTTTTGGGAGGGTTTTGGAAAAGAAAAGGAAAATAGTTGTCTAGGGTTCTTAAGTTTTACGATAACTAAGAGGAGAAAATTAGATAAAAAAAAAAGAGAGAGAGATTAAGAGAGTTCAAGTAATGGCTTACCTTGGGTACAAACCTCGAGTCCTTGGCCATGTCGAGTCCTGTGTCTTCCGTTAAGTTTTCGTTTTCGGGTTAACTGATTTGGGAGTCTGAGATGTGGGTCTTATTTCGCTTAATCGGCTTCGGATTTGGAAGTAAGGAGAGGGGAGGGATTTGGAGCTTTGAGGTTCGGTTTAGTGTTCATTGGCAGGGTCATAGGTTGTGTCAGTGAGATCAGAAGTTAGGTCGAGGTTTGAAGAGAAAGGAGGGAACTTTGGTCGATTCGGGGGTGCGGCGCTGTTGTACAGTTTAAAAGAGAGTGAGAGAGAGACATTGCGGGAAGAGATAGAAGAGAGGAAGTTGTAAGAGAGGGTATTCGTATAAGGGAAAGGTAGCGAAAGGAAGAGAATCGAGAAGAAGAAAGGGCAATGGCGGAAGAAGTAGCAAGTGGCGCTACTAGGGTTTCTAAGGGAAGAAGAAGTCGAGTAAGGAAGGGAGGAAGGGAGTAAAAAAAAAGGTGGTTCATTTATGCTAACCCTTCCCCACACGTACTCGACTCCCGAACTTTAGATTCTGGTTAGAAGACCGTTTATTAGGTTTACTGTTGCCTTTGCCAAGTTTAGGTTAATATTAGACTTAATAATCTGATAGGTGGCTAATCACACCTAGGTTAGAAAAGATTAGTGGCGACTCCGTAGTTAGAAAAGGTAGTTTCCCTTTCCCTCTTTAAGTCGTTAAACGGCAGGGTTCGGACCCCTGACCCGCACGTTGCGACATAAAGTCCACATTGTTATAATTTTAACAATTCTAAATTATCATTTATTCAATGAAATTTATATTATTGTTATAATTTTACCTATTATGATTAAAATTGTTAAACTTCATTGTATGAACAATAATTATATGAATAAATACTAAATCCGTTATATGAATAATTTATAATAAATTTATAATTAGTAATTTAATTTTTTACAAATTGAATAGTAAATAATAATTAATTAGTAAT
This sequence comes from Corchorus olitorius, assembly GCA_001974825.2. Classification (NCBI taxonomy): domain Eukaryota; kingdom Viridiplantae; phylum Streptophyta; class Magnoliopsida; order Malvales; family Malvaceae; genus Corchorus; species Corchorus olitorius. The sequence continues at coordinate 21,206 of AWUE01011956.1, read as the reverse complement.
ATGTTGACATTTTTTTCTATTAGGTTTACTAATAATCTCACCGGTAAGGGTTGTGATTCTATTATCATTTTTATGGATATTTATATTATTAATTAATTTATAATTTTAAATTAATGTAATGAAAGAACATAAATTTAGATATTATATACCCCACTTAATAATTAATTATGTATTTAATATCTAAAGGGACTCATGTCAACTCTTTAACACCGTATATGTAATTTACTAAACTTCGCCGTAGTGGATTAAATAAATATATTAAATAAATCTAAATATTAAAAAATTCAAGGCTGGCCCAATTGAGCCGAGTTCTAGACCCGAAAAACCCAAAACCCAAATGACCAAGAACCCGAGTGACCCGAGGCCAAAACACGAACCCACCTGACCCGAGACTCGAATAACCTGAATCTAGATGAAGCGAAACCCGACCTGAGAAAATTACCTAACTCATTTGACCTAAACCTAGATGGCGATAAAACGAAACCCCCCAAACCCCCCCCCCCCCCCACCCGATTGACATTTCTAACTTTATAAGTCAAAGGAAATAATTGTATGTAACTCCTTTTTATTTTTAAAAATTTTAAATTCTTGTTATAACAATACACACTCCAAAAATAGAAATAGGCCAATCAGTATAATTAAATTTTAAATAAATTTTTAACTTAATTAGTTTTAAAAGATGATGATTAATTAATGATTAGACAACTTATTTTAACTTTTAAACTTGATAATAATGCTTTTATTAGTTATATTATAATTGAAATGAGTCCAGAACTACCAAAAAGTCTCCAATTTTTTAAAATTAAAATATTTATAAAAATATTGAACTTAATTAAATAAAAATAAAGTTTTCAATAGAATAAAACGGTGAAACTTTGTTTTAAAAAAAACTGTAAAAGTTTAAACAATATCATTTAAGAAATATATTTAAAAAATTCTAATATATTTTTTTAATTAAAATAGTAAAATGGTAAAATAAAATTTTCACCAAAAAAATGGTAAAATAAAATATTTATAAAGATATTATATTTAATTAAATAAAAAATAGAGTTTTTAGTAGAATAAAACTGTAAAAGTTTATTTCTAAAAAAAATGTAAAAGTTTAAACAATTACATTTAAGAAATATATTTAAAAATTTTCTAATATATCAAGTTTTTTAATTAAAATAGTAAAATGGTAAACTACATAGTTATAAGGATATTATATTTAATTAAATAAAAATAGAGTTTTAGTTGAGTAAAATAATAAAATGGTAAAATAAAATAGTTATAAAAATATTAGATTTAATTAAATAAAAATAAAATTTTTAGTTGAGTAAAACTATAAGAGCCCGTTTGTTTTGATGTAATTTAACCACTTTCTATAGAAACTATAGGGTAAGAAATAACTTTAGCATGTTTGGTTATTTTTTTAAGAGAAAGTTTAGGGTAAGAAAGTTTAACTGACCCAAATACTTTCTCTCCCAAATACTTTCTCAAGCACTTTCTCACTTTTCTCATGAAAGTAATTTTAAGACAAAATTACTTAAAAGGGCCTTATTTTTAAATTTAAAATATCCATCAAAGGGTATTTTAATAAATTTAACTTTACTTTCTTAGGAATTTAATTTAAACTTTAGAGGTTAAACAAACATGTTAAAGTATTTTCTCTAGAAAAATCTTTCTAGTCCTAAATTTTCTATAGAAAAACTTTCTACCTTTTTATTTTCTATAGAAACTTCCAAACGGGCTCTAAAAGTTTGAACAATGACATTTAAGAAATATATTCGAAAAATAAGATATAATGATCGATTCAAAAGTTTTACAAAGAGTCGTACTTTTTAATATAGTATAGATAAATAGATATAAATATAGATATAGATATAGATAGATACTAATTTATTGGAACATAGGTTTGATTTTGTGTGGTGCGCGAGTTTACTTCCTAACATTTTTAACCCGGATTCATCCTTTTAATGAAATTGACTATTTGGCTATTTGGCTCAAAAAAAGATAGATAGATATATTGTACGGCCAAAATGTTTTAGCACATTGAAATTTGAAACTTGTTTTTTTTTTTGGCCAGAAAATTTGAAACTGTTGAAATATGGTATTTTTGTAACCAGAAAAGAAAAAAAAATATGCTTGTCTTCAATTGTTTTTAATACTTCAATACGAAATTTATTTAATTTAAATTTAAATGACGGATTGACATGGGCTGGGCTCGGCAATTTTCAATTTAAACTGACCGAAGAGCTTGAACAACAAAATCAGAACCGAACAAGGCCCAAGTAAGAAGCAAAGTTCTTTTGGTAGGAGAAAGGAAACAGAGTTTTCGTTTTCGGCCCAAGAGAAGAACAACGAAAGACGGTTGAGTGATCTCTAGTTCTCTACCCTTTCCATCGAAAAATGATCTTCTCCCATGAGGGATGAAGTTATATGAAAAAAAAGTCACTCGAACCAATAACTTTAAAGATTTGATGATTCTTCTGCCATTTAGATGAACAAGTGAGATGTCCAGTTTTACCTGGTTCCAGCATTTTTGTTTTGGTGTTAAAAATGAAAGGCTTTTTTTTTTCTTTTCCAAAATGACTAAGTTGTAAGAGTATCATAAAAATGGAGTTTGGTTTTATGTAAGAGTTGAAACAAATGTCTTAGAACCCAAAAACTGAAATTTTCAAGGCAAGTTGTAATAAGAAGCTTATAGATACATTTCTATGAAAGCTATGAATAAACCAAAAATTCCTGGTCAAACAAGCTTATCAGAAATTCCATCAACCCCTGGAATCTTCAATTCCTTGCCTTATGGTCAATACTATATGGGAATGTGGGCTCTACCAGCTCTCACAAAGTCAAAAAAGATTAGAAACTCTGTTGGGACTTTGCACAGACCAAGTGGACCTAGTTGTGTTCATGTAGCAGCAAGTCCAAATGATAAGACTCTCCGTTTCGGCTTTTTCGTTCCATCATTATCACCATTAGAACCCAAAAGTAAAACACTGCCTAGCTACACTACTGTTCAGTTTCGAACAAAACAACTTGCAAAACAAGTCTTTGATTTTTCCTCACAATTCTCAGTTATTTTTTCTTATCATGTCTTTAATTGGAGAGGCTGCTTTATCTGCTTTGTTTGAGGCCCTGTTTGTCAAGTTCAATACCTCTTTTGACTTGAAGCTCAATGGTGGAAAACAGATTCGCAAGGAGATTGAATATTGGGAGCAGACATTGAAGAATATGCACACAGTGCTTTCTAATGCAGAGGAGAGACAGATTAAAGACCAGTTGGTCAAATTCTGGTTGGCTGATCTTCAAGACTTGGCTTATGATGTGGATGACATCCTAGATGAGTTTGCCACTCAAGCTTTGGGAAGCAAGTTGATGAGTAATGAATCCCAAGCCAGCTTAAATAAGGTACAAAAATTAGTCCCTAATTTCTGCACTGTTAGTAGTAGTTTACACCCAACTGCCATCATGTTTAACAATAAGTTGATGTCCAAGATCAAACATATCACCAAAAGGTTGAAACACTTAGAAACCCAAAAGGGTATCTTGCAATTGATTGGATTTAGGGTTCCAGCCAAGATGGTAGCAAATAGGCCTCCTAGCACTTCTTTGGTGAATGAAGCTCAAGTATATGGTAGAGGAAAGGACAAGGAGGCTTTGATTAATTTGATTTTGAGGGATGGTGACAATGATGGTGGAATTTCTGTGATTCCCCTTGTTGGAATGGGGGGAATTGGGAAGACCACCCTTGCTCAACTTGCTTACAATGATAGCAGAGTGATGAGTCATTTTGACATTCAAACATGGGTTTGTGTTTCTGAGGAATTTGATATATTTAAAATAACAAAAACACTTCTTCAATCAATCACTCGTAAGCCATGTGATTTGATTGATTTGAATTCGCTTCAAGTCAACTTGAAGGAGGAGCTATCAAGCAAGAAGTTCTTGATGGTCTTGGATGATGTTTGGAATGAGAGCTATGATGATTGGACCAAGCTTCGATCCCCTCTCGATGCAGGGGCGTCAGGTAGCAAAATTATTATTACAACCCGTAGTTCCAATGTTGCTTCAATTGTGAAAACTGTTTCAGACTTTTCATTAGAAAAGTTATCAGATGATGATTCTCTTGCTATGTTTGTCCATCATGCATTAGGAGCAAGAGACTTTAGTGGTCATCTAAACTTGAAAGAAATTGGTTTGGGGATTGTGAAGAAGTGCAATGGCTTGCCTTTAGCAACAAAAACCATTGCTGGGCTATTGCGTGGTAGGATGGATCCTGATGCATGGAAAGATATATTGGAGAGTGAGATTTGGAATTTACCTGAAGAGAAGAGTGGCATAATTCCAGCTCTATGGTTGAGCTACTATCATCTTTCTTCACAATTAAAGCAATGCTTTGCTTATTGCTCTTTGGTCCCTAAAGATTATGAGTTTACAGAGCAAGAAATTGTGCTACTATGGATGGCAGAAGGCTTTTTAAATGAAGCAAATAGTAAAATGCATATTGAAGATTTGGGTAGCAAGTATTTTAAGGAACTTGTTTCAAGGTCATTTTTCCAGGTATCTAGCCGGAAGAAATCTCATTTTGTCATGCATGACCTTATTAATGATCTAGCTCAGTCAGTTGCTGGAAGAATGTATTTCAGAATGGAGGGAAATGAGCAAATGAAATTTCCTAGACATGTTCGCCACTCTTCTTATATCACTAGCCACCTTGATGGAATCAAAAGGTTTGAGACCTTTTATTCAACAAAGAGCCTGCGAACTTTCTTACCATTTAGTCGAATGTTGAAAGAGCCTTGCTATATGAGTGATGATGTTCTCAAAAATTTGTTGTTGAATTTGAAATGCTTAAGGGTACTATCTTTGCAAAGGTATCGCATTAAAAATATACCATGCTCTGTTGGAAATCTGAAGCACCTACGTTATTTAGATTTCTCTTTCACAGCAATCCAAAGTTTACCTGCTTCTTTATGTACTCTCTACAATTTAGAGACTTTGTTGTTAAGATTTTGTGAGTGGATTCAGAAGTTACCTTCAGAAATAGGAAATCTAATCAACCTATACCATCTTGATGTTACGGGTGCATATATGATAAGAGAAATGCCAAGTGGAATTGGTAAACTAACAAAGCTTAGAGCACTGTCCAACTTTATTGTCAGCCAAGGTGATCATGGATTGAATATTAGAGAGATGCAGAATTTATCAAATCTAAAAGGTCAGCTTTCTATTTCTGAATTGCAGAATGTGGATGAACCTCGATATGCATGGGAAGCTCAGCTATCTAGTAAGTCTGAGCTTGATAATTTGGAGTTGAAGTGGAGTACAGACTGTAATGAATATTCAAGAAAGAAAGAAGTTGAGAAAGAAGTATTGACTTTGCTTCAGCCTCACAAAGAGCTTAAAGGGCTTGCCATCAAGTATTATGCCGGAGAAGCATTTCCAATTTGGATAGAAGATCCTTCATTTAAAAGTTTGCAATCTTTGAATCTTGAAGATTGCAAGACTTGCTCCCTTTTACCAGCTGTGGGAAAATTACCACTTTTGAAGCATCTTTACATCAAGGGCATGAGCAGAGTAGTCAGAGTTGGTAGTGAGTTCTATGGTGATACTTGGCCAGATTGATTTCCATCATTAGAGACATTGCATTTTGAAGATATGCCAGAATGGAAAGAGTGGAAGCCTTGTGAAGGTACTGAAAAAGGTAAAAGTTTTCATTGCCTGCGTGAACTTTTTATTAAGAATTGTCCGAAATTAGTGAAGACTTTGCCAGGTTGCTTGCCTTGTTTGGAGAAACTTGTGGTCAATGAATGCCACCAATTGGTAGTTTCGATTTCAAACTTTCCAATGCTTTCTGAATTAGAAATTGACAGATGCAAAGAATTGGTGCTTGGAAGTTCTATTGATATTTGGTCTGTGAAAACTGTCTATCTTTTGAACATTTCAAGATTTTCATGTGCCACAAAGGAAATGGCAATGTTGAAATCGATGAATGTTGAGAACCTCCATGTTAATGTTTGTCAAGAGCTGGCATCATTGTGGCAAACTAAGTGGGGGTGGTTGGCGCCTTTGACATCTCTTCACAATTTGAGGTTTCAAAATTGTCGTCAAGTTGTTTCTATAGGAGCTGCAAAAGAGGGAGACAGAGAAGAGCTTTTGCAATTAGAAATGCCCTACAACATTGAACATGTAAGAATAGAAGATTGTCAAGGCTTGGAGAACTTATCCAAAACATCTCACAACCTTGCTCGTTTAACAGAGCTGGAGATTGTAAAGTGCCCAAAGTTGGTTTCAATTCCAATGGATAACTTGCCTCTAACACTTAAGAATTTGGTGATTGGCAGCTGTGAGAATTCGCAATGTTTGCTGGAAGACAGGGAGAACATCAAGTCCCGTAGCACAGTCGCTCTTGAATCTCTCAGAGTTGGCAAATGTGAAGCTCTAAAATTGCTATCATCAAGCGGTAAGTTACCTATGAGGCTGAAGAGTTTGGATATTCATGGTTGCCCAGAGCTAGAATTTGTAGCACATGGATTGGAGAATAATACTTGTCTTAATTCAATTTTGGTGAGGTATTGTCAAAAAATTAGATACCTACCCGAAGGAATGGACAAGCTCAACCATCTTCAAACACTTAATATCCAAAACTGTCCAAATCTTATTTGTTTCCCAGAAAGTGGACTCCCTACAACCAGCCTCAAGTCCGTGTGGGTCAATGGATGTGAAAAACTCCTAGCTCTTCCAAACCTTTACTCTGTCCAACGTTTGTACATAGCAAATTGTCCAAGAGTGAACTCCATTGGAAATGGGTGTCTCCCAACCAGCCTAGATACACTTACAATCTATGAACCCAATATTTGCAAGGCAGTGATGGAGTGGGGGTTGCATACACTTACCTCCCTTGAACGACTTGAAATTGATGGTAGCGGTATAGATGTGGTGTCATTGCCATTGAATAAGAGTTGGCTACCCCCTTCTCTCCGGCATCTTTGTATCCACAATTTCAAAAATCTAAGGAAGCTATCCAATGGCTTTCAGAATCTCACCTCTCTATTGATCTACAATTGCAGCAAGCTCAAATCCATTCCTAAAAAGGAAGTGCTTCCCTCGTTGTTGAATCTATGTATTAGCAACTGTCCGGTGCTGGAGGAAAGGTGCAAAAGGGTTGGAGGAAAACAATGGTCCAACATTGCCCACATACCTCGTGTAGACATTTATTGATCGAATGGTAGATTTTTCCATGAATGATCAAGTGGAAGAACTAGAACAGGAACATGTGTGGGATTCAGGTATTTTATACATTCCTTAGCATTTACATTTTCCCAGTAGTAAACTATGATTTAGATTCTCAAACATATATTAGAGTATATATGACATACATGGAAAATATTATTTCTTTTTGCACAAGCAAGCAGATTCGACGTCTGAAGATTAATTTAAGAAACCAAATCAATTTCTCTGGCAATTGCAGTCGAAGAATCATCAAGGCAGGATTAGAGCTTGATGAAGAGGGCTCCAAAATTTTCAGATTCTTGTAAATAGAAAGGCCACTACTTTTATGACTACTTCTACTCCTTTATGTTAATGTATGTATTTTACAATTGTTTGCAGCGTTAGTATGTTAACGTTTTGTGTATATGTTTGGCAATTATTGGATACATTGATCATTGGAATTAATATGTCATGTCATGAAAATAACTAAATTCAATACACTAATTAATTTGGTGTAAGTTTGTATTTAAGACTTGCATATAGTATATACCACTGACCTAGCTATATAGCTAGAGTTAGTACTAGGTTTTGACATGTTTGGAACACTTTAACCGCCAAAATCAAGCTGGATAAAATGGCAGGCGGGTCGGATCGGATCGATAAGGTCAAACTCCAACACCTTTAGTAACACTTCACCAACACCGTTTTAGATACTTGGATTCAGCAGAGAGAGTTTGTTATCGTTAATCGTTAAATAAGGTACGTAACAGATAAACACACACACACAACCCAAGAGTTTTTCACAGGCTCATGAGGGTTGACTTCAAATTATTCAGAATCTTTAATCTTATAATAAAAATGTGACTAAAATTTGACCCCTCTGGCCAAAAAAAAAAAAAAAAAGACCCATTTTATCCACCTTGGTTTTGGAGCCAAAGAGGCAAAAACAAAATTTATTTCCTTATGAGAGTTGAAAAAATCAAAACCAAAATATCTGCGTATCTTGAATTTTGCATCTTTTTCTCAGAAGTGGATATGGTTCTTACATCCACCCTGCCTTTGCCGCAAGGTGTATTTCTCACTCGGGAGAGTTTTCTGCAACAACATCCATTGCCTTCATCTCCTTTCAAGCCATGTTGCTCTTCTTCTTCTCATCATCATCATAATAATAACAGTAATCATCGAAGAAGAAACCATGCTTTTTCTCTCATTCAAGACTCTGCTATCATTGCTTGCCTTCGTGCCAATAGGCAATTTCCTCTTCGCTCTTCTTCTATGTCTATTTTTAATATGATTTTGTAATTGGGTTGCTTTTTACTTTCATATTTAAGATTAAGGGTTTTTGTTTGTTTGTTTGTTTACTTGGATTCTTAATTTTCCCGTTTATGTAGTGCTGACCAGGCAATGGGAGCTGCTCGAGCTGCAGTTAGTGGCGGCATTGAAGTTGTAAGCCTTTGAATTTTTAACATTGAAATTCCTCATTTAACTGCAATTATACTTTATTTGCATTCATTTTCGTTCCAATTCTTTTGCAGTTGTGTATCTTTCTGTTTTCATTTGATATATTCCCAAAAACTTTTTGCTTTTGCCAAAATTTCTATTTGTTACAAGCTAATCTTGAAATTTAATCTAGTTGTGGCTTAACTATCAATGGACTTCTAAAATATTTTCATCTTTTGATCTACAGTTGGAGATTGTGAGGTCTACCCCAGGTGTGTTTGAGGTTGTTGAAATATTAAGTCTTTCCTAATTTTCTGCCCAAATTTGCCATTGGGATTGAGAATTTATAGACTCTTTTGTCTTTTTCAACAGGTGTTGAAGACTTTGGTTAAGGAGTATCCTACCAAGGCCTTTGGTGTAATGATCTTACCACTTACTGTCATGTACCTATTTTCCCGGTAGAAGAAACATAGGATGTTGCATAGATAGAGTCAGAATGTTATCTTGTCCCTAATCCCTAAATCTGATTCAGCCATCTATTCGAAAGATAATGTAGAAGACATGCTTATTGTCTAGAATTCATTTTATGTAAGCTTTTGGATTATTTTTGAGGTATCTAGAAATCTTGCAGGTTGGCACTGTTTTAAATGTTGAGGATACCAAAACTGCTATAAATGCCGGAGCCAAGTTTCTTATGAGTCCTGCTACAGTGAAGGTATAGGCTGATAATCTCTGGTTGTATGCCTATTTATATTCATTGTTTTAATACTAAGAGAGGTTTATTTTTGAGTCCTGTTCTGTCTTTTCTTTTATTTACTTTTCTCTTTTCTTTCAAATACTTGTGCTTGCATTTTGAAGTTCTGCCCAGCTTCACAATTATGTTTCACCATTAACTTTCTGCTGACTATTCATATATGTTTTCAGGACATTATAGATGATGTTCAAGATGCTGATGTTTTGTACATACCTGGTGTAATGACCCCAACAGAAGTAAGAAATCCTCCTTTCTCCCTCAATTTTTAGACTTATATCTAGTGAACATCATTGACCTATGTAGCTTCTCCTGTATAAACATCGAACTTTTAGTATTGAATAAGTACCAAAACTTTCATGAAATTCTTACCTCCTATATAAACCTACTGCCTCTCTTGATTTCTGTACATATAGGTAAAAACTATCTCATATGAGATAATAGAAAGATGCATTTTTCTCTGGTAAACATCTAAGGACATGTTTCAGCTAACAATAACACAAATATTTCCCCAGAGGAATGGCTTTTCTAATTAACAAGTTTTATTGAGACAGAATAGCAGTAGGTGAGCATTTATTTATTCGAACAAGCCCAAGATGCTAACCAAAGCTCAACTCAATCAAAGGATAAGCAAATATCAAATTTCTCCACATATTAAAAGCCTAGATCTGGCATATATAGAAATGTATATTTTTGAGGTAGCATTCACTAAATTTCTTGAAATGTGACTTTCCAGATACTGTCTGCATATAATGCTGGTGCCAAGATTGTCAAGGTGAGAGTCTTCGAGTTGATTTTTACCCACATTTAGGGTGTGGAAATTGATTGACGGAATTATGAACATCTAAGTTCAGTGATACATACATTTATATGCACACGACATGCTTATACATGAATTTTATTCACTTTATGTCCCCTAACATAACAAAAGAGATGTTAATGAAGGGGTTTTTTTTTTTTTTTTTTTTCATTTAACAGATCTATCCTGTTTCCGCATTAGGGGGTACACGATATATATCAGCAATTATGAAACCTTTTTCTCACATCCCAATGGTTGCTTCCCAAGGCATAACTCTAGGTTGGTATTTTTGGCAAGCATGTTTTGTCAGAGTACTTTCAAGCCTCTTTCGATTTGCTTTATAGAATAATAGCCCTTGAAAAATAAACTTGTGCCATATTAGTATATTTATTTGAGAACTGTTTAAGACAAATGCATAGGATATCTTTTAGTTTCATTGTGCATATTTCTAAGTTGTTGCAGCTTTATCAAGTTACGCATTCAATTGATGATAAAATCATTTCATACTACTGTAATATTCCTCTTTGAATGACATTTATATATTTCTAAATTACTTGATACAGATTCAGTAGGAGAGTATATTGCTCAGGGAGCAATATCAGTTGTTTTATCTGATGCTATATTTGATAAAGGGGCAATGAGCCAAAATAACTTCAATGCCATACATCAACTTGCCAAATCTGCTGCTTTGCAGGGTAAAAGTGCTGTAGAACGGTGAGCATCTTACATTGTCTGTTCCATATTAGTTTTAGTTCCAGGCCATTATTATTTAACATTGGTGTTACATTTGTATTAATTGTTAAAACGAAATTCCAGAAACGGCCTTTTAAACACTTGCATGTACAAAACCATATACATTTATTTGGCCAATAGGGGCATAAAAATTGACTAATTCTTAGTGGGTGGCAAAATTATCTGTGGGAACTGTATCTGGTGTAATTTCCCTTTGCTGTTTTTGTGGAAAGCTGTCAAAATGCTAGGTGACATCTTCATGTATAAACCTATGAGATTGCTGCAGTCTGTTGACGTTCATAACTCTAATATGTTCTCAGATATGATTTTCTAGATTCATAGTATTTCTCCACTCACAAAGCTTCATATACCCGCTTTCATACTTCAAGCTAGGGAAAAAAAAACTGTAGGCTAGCACTCAATGCCAGAACTCTAATTTAGCAAGCAACTTTTCAGTATTAGATGCAAGATGACCTACATTCTATCATATTGGTTGAGATCAGCTGCATCACTTAATGCCAGACCTCTAATTTAGCATTTAATTTTCTAAAAATTGAACATTTAGGACTTAGAGACTCCATATTGATATAGTGAAATCCATCACTTGAGACCTGTTGCTGCTAACAAATCTGATTTTCATTCTCCAAAACAAGCAGAAAATCATTTATACATGAATTCTTGTTAAGATGTTGGTTGACAGTAAGTCTGGTCATTTCTGAAATGCTCTATTATTATTTAAATTGATTTTTCAAACTGCATTGATAGATTTGTATATGCATACATCAAATTTGTATAGGTGGATTGTATTCTTTCAACAAACAAACAACCAAACAATTCAACTGCTGCATTTGATTTCTGTGCTTATCCTATCTGAACTTCATCTCTATGCAGGAAGAAAAATAGCAGGTTGAGTTATTTGCTTCACTCATAAGGAACAATTTTGGTCTATATATTTTATACCAGATTGCTGGGACTAGCGGCATCAACTATAAACCTTTGTTTTGTTCAAGAAAGGAATATCTTCAGATGCTTTCAGAAACAGGTAAAAGTTGTCATATTTTCAGGTCGATGAACTATACATAGTCCATGGGCAATATGTCATCTTTCTGCAACATCCCTCCTCTATGCTGAATCATTCACCTTTTTTTTCCTTCCAATTTGCATCATCACTGTTATTGATACTCTGATTCTCATCCCAAATTCACTTGCCCATTTATTCCATCTGGTTTCTTCTCATCAGAACGGAGTTCAACTTACATACTTCATGATATGCTCGACTTAGCTGCGAGGGTGTGAGCTCACTCCACATGAATAGTCAAAGCTCAAGAGATAAATCCAAGGTTGTTGAGGAAAGAAAAATCTGATGATGCATGGTGTACCTGTTGCACTAAACAAATATGGAAGAATTTGCCAAAAATGTCAGTGTTTCCCAATTTTCTTACAGTTTTAGTGGTGAGTTGTAACATCTTGAATTGAGTTAATCATCATGAAATGCACATATTTTGGTCTTCAATGACTCCAAGTTGACAGTGCCTTTTGCAGACTAGTTTCCACCTGCTTGTTATGATTTTTCATAATTTCAGTTCCCTATGGAAAAGAAGGTTTTTCTTGGCTATGTTGTCATATATGCCTTAGTAGTAAGAACTAATTCGTGGTACACGGAGCAGTTGTGCCAACCCTGAGCTAGGATGTATATAGATAGTCATCTGCAAATGCTTCACAGTCCGGTAAGAACCATTTTTCTGCAACCTTGTCGAGTAAGGGAAAAAATAAGATGTCATGGCCTTCTCTATTCTATACCCTCCAAATCATATGAATTGGTCCCCTCTAGTTGGTCCCTGATGTCTCTGGGATGCCCCATGCGCTTGACCTTGGATTGATGATAAAATATAATTGCGGGTTGCGAACAGTGATTCTTTGATGATAAAGAAACGATTCCTGGTTCAGGTCTCCACCTTAATGGCAGGAAAATGGATTGATGATATTCTATTTAGTCCGACTCATAGTGATCATTTTGTCGAAGAATGACTGGTTATCAAATGATTGAACGAGACTAATTAAACCTACTATTAATTTTATGAGCAAGGTCCTCATTGAGCGCCACATGGCACTTGGTTTCTTTATTTTTTAATGTTTTGTTTATTATATTTGCATTCATTTAGTTTGGAAAAATTAAAAGACATTCATCCTCTTTCCTATATAAAATAAATTATCAAATAATTATAAATTAATTATAAATTTGTTATGAATATACATGTATGTAAATTAATTATAAACTTGTTATGAATATACATGTATGTTGTGGATGTCTATGAATCTAATTAAAGCAAGGATAAAATTGATGACTTGGTTCATTCATACACATATACCTATGTACTAAGTTCATCTCTTTATATTTATGGTGATGTATCTATGTGCCTATAAATATGCCACTAAGTTCATCCCTTTATATTTATGGTGATGTATCTATGTGCCTATAAATATGCCACTTACTTTGTTATGGAATAAGATAAATAAGAACAATTTCTCCCCTTCTTCATATTTTTTTCTTCTCCATATTCTATTGTCTCTCTCCATACTTCAATTCTCTACTCCTTGCTTTTGTTTTGTTATCATTTCACAACAAAATTTCATTTCTTAACTGAATTTTCTTAAAATAATTTATAAAATAAAACAGCCGCACGCGAAGCGCGGCCGGGAAGTTGTAGTATATGTAATGTTCATGGCACCATGAGGTCGAGTAATTTGTTTCTTTAAATACTTCATTAAAGCAATATGATCCCTCACCTCGCATTATTAGCGACTCAGCGTGAACTTGTTTATAAAAGATCGAATTCGCCAGGAAGAACTTGTTTATAAAAGATCGAATTCGCCAGGAAAAGCATTGCAAGCAATGGGAAACGACCTACATCTGGGGGAGCACTTGTATGAAGTAGTTGTCATTTAAGCATATAGGAATAGGATTGAGAGGAAACTCTGCCAGAAGATAGTGAACTTTGAAGGTTACATCACATGGGAAAGTGTTATATTTTTAATGTACTGTAAGTAGATAAATTACACTTTAAATCTTAACCAAAAAATTTAACTTAAAATCAAAGGTAAAATTTGCTTTCTTTTGTACTAACAAAGTTTTAAGAGTAAATTGTGCACAACGAAAAATTAAAACGTGGGCAACAATAAAAGATACAGGAAATTTACGTGATTCGGTCAAAGGTGACTTACGTCACAAATAGGGAGAGAGGCTTTCTTATTTCTTTGAGAAAACTGTTTCATCAACTTGTTACATCATAAACCCTAGATATAACTACTCAGCCTCCGGCATCCCTTTTGTGTCATTCGGGTCATGCACCCAACTCAAATTGAATCATTAATAATTCAAGTCACTCAACCGTTAGGATTAACCCTTTTGAGGATTTATGGACTCTTTCTTTGTGAAAGCTTTTCGGGTTAAATGTGTTGTAACTTCGGATATCCTAGGAATTAATCAAACAAATAATTAAAGCGGAAACCAATTACAAGCACTAATCATAACAATCTCTCTAGCAAACTCTCAATCTAATCAACCCAACATGGGTGATTCTCTCACAACAACATAAAGCTATCTCAGCTTTTTCTCTCTCTCACAATCTCTCACACACACAAAAAAACTAAACATAAATTGCTTATTTATACTAACACAAACTTGGACTCCAAGAATCCATTTCTTACTAGGATTCTTGTCCACCAATCAAAAAACTCTAGAAAAATCCTAATCCAAATCTAATAAGGAATTGGGTCAAAAATCCTAACAATTTCTACCTTGACTCAAATTCCTTCATCAAAGCTTAATTGCTCCACCCTTTGACCAAATCTACAAAAGTGACTTTCTTCTTTGTTGGCAAATCCACATCCTTCTTCTCAATTTGATGCGAAGATAGCGATCCATCTCCTCTAATTGTGCTTCCAATTAACTCATACAAATTCTTTGAATTCTTCAACTCTTTCATCACAATCATCGAACCTTTGGTGATTTTCAAGCCTCCACTTCGGCAAAAAGATCCATAACCCAAGCTATCCAACTTTCCAAGCGAAATCAAATTCCTTGTAAAGTTTGGAACATACCTCACATTTCCAAGCATCTTGACATTTCCATCATGCAAACGAAGTTTCCACTCTCAATGCCTTCAATTCTTTCTTCACCATTATTAGCCATGTAGACAGGCCTATCACACTTCTCAAGTTTTGAAAACCATTCTTTCTTTGTGCAAATATGTTCAAAACAATTTCTTCTTGCACCATCAAAACAACATCTTCATCCGGATATTCCTCATATACAGTATCAGCAGCAGCAACATTAACACGACCTTTATTCTTCTCTTTAGATTTCATGAAATCCCCCAAATCTTCCTTTAACTTCTTGCAATAGGCTTTTATGTGGCCCATCTCATGACAGTAATAACACTCCTTATTACTGAAATCAACCCTTGGCCTCGAACTTGACCTTCCTCTTTTATTAAATCTACCCATTGATCTTGCATCATTCTTATCTCTTCCATTAGTTCTCCCACGTTCCACCGTGAGAGCACCATTCTCTTCATCTTTTTTTTTTCAGTCTATTTCAATCTATCATACTCAAAAATTGCAGAAGTCACACCTTGCAAGTTCAGAGTTTTCCTACCAACCATCAAAACTCTAGTCACAAGATCATACTTGTCGGTAAGAGAATTAATCAACAAAACTGCTTTATCAACCTCTTTCATGACTTCATCCACACTTGCCAACTGAGTAACCAATCTAGTGAACTCGTTTAGGTGTGCCCTTAAACTTGTTCTCACCTTCATTTTCAACCCAAATAATTCTCTCTTCAAACACAACATATTAGTAATCGATTTTGACATATAAATTGACTACAACTTATCCATCAACTCCTTTGGGGTTTTCCCATCTAACACATCATACTTAATTTCAGTGGCAAGAGACAAACGAATTGTACTTACCGCTTTTCGTTGAATATATTTCCACCTGTTGTCATTCATCGCTGAAGGCTTATCAGCTTCAAGCGCATCTCCCAATCCTTGTTGTACTAACACATCTGTTACCGTACTCTACCACATCTGAAAACTGTTCGTTCCATTAAACTTCTCAATCTCAAACTTCAAAACTGATCCGCTGCTGGTGTCTGCCATCTCTAATCAACCAGACTCTTGATACCACTTGTTGTAACTTCGGATATCCCAGGAATTAATCAAACAAATAATTAAAGCGGAAACAACAAAGCAAATTTTCTTGTAGACCTATGCCACAAATCTCCACTATCAAATCAATCAATTACAAGCACTAATCATAACAATCTCTCTAGCAAACTCTCAATCTAATCAACCCAACATGAGTGATTCTCTCACAACAAAATAAAGTTATCTCAGTTTTTTCTCTCTCTTACAATCTCTCACACACAAAAAAAACTAAACATAAACTGCTTATTTATACTAACACAAACTTGGACTCCAAGAATCCCTTTCCTACTAGGATTCTTGTCCACCAATCAAAACACTCTAGAAAAATCCTAATCCAAATCTAATAAGAAATTGGGTCAAAAATCCTAACAAAATCATCACCCCTTAATAGACTTAATAGAGATATGAGATATGAGGAGGTTCAATATCTTCCACCACAACTCCCATTCAGGATTCATTCTAATAAGGGTTGTTCAAACACCAATCCTTGTTGCAAAAATACTGTAATTTGATGCAATTTGATTTCAAAATTATCGGGTTAATATGGTTAATATGGTTACTGCATATAAATATAACTTGTAAAATAAAAAATTATTAATAATAATACTAACCAAATGTAAAAATTAAAAAATAAAAATGTCCTAAAATGTTAATTCAAATTTCGCATTTGACTTTGATAATCCAAGTATAAGCCTAAAAAGTAAATTAAAAGTGGTAAATAAAACAAATTAAAATCCAATCAAAAGTGGTAAACCTAAAAAGGGTGGGAATTCCCATCTTCCCTCTATAAATAGACACAATTTAATTTAACACCGCACTTATAAGTTATAACGGAAGAAAAGAATTAGAAAAGCGCGAAAAAGGAAGAAAATTTTAGAAACTTTACTCTTCAGTTAAAAGTCGGTTGGGTTTGGGACTCTGAATCTCCATTAAAGCTTCAAATTGATTTTCTTTGTATCTCACGCTAATTCTCTAAACTTTCTTTCGCTTCTGGTTTCCGTCGCTTTCTCTGCCTCCCTTTCTTCTGGTATGATCTTCAATTACCTCTGATTGTAATCATCGTGCGTAGATTTAGGGTTTATACTTTATCTCGATTGGGGATTTTTTTGGGCACCTTTTGATCTCTTGTTTCTTTTTTAAGTTTTTCGATTTTTGATAAAGAAAGAATTGTTGTGGTTGTTGATTTGTATGGCGGCAGGGCGAGTCGATGTTCAGAGGAGAACTAATGTTGGGAAATTCAATCGGCGTCGTGTTCATGCTTTTCCCCGTAAGACTGGATATAGTAATCTCCCATCTAACGGGAACAATTCGGTTGCCCAGAATAAGAATGGGTATGACTTGGGTTCTAGGCGATGTGGGTTAGAGAATGGTGTAAGAGTTAGGAATGATGGAAAACCGCTGAATATCGATGGTGATATGGAATGTAAGTCGGACTTTGGCGGTTTAATGGATATTGATGACATGGGTGAGGAGGATGCTGTCGCTGTCGCTGGCGAGTCAGAGTTAGATGTTGAAAAGACAATTGACAGAGGTATAAACTTGCTTCTAGGTTGCCGAAATGTTTTTGAATATGAGAAGTTAGATAAAATTAGTGAAGGTACTTATGGTATTGTTTATAGAGCTAGGGATACAAAGACGGGAGAAATTATGGCCCTGAAGAAGTTAAAGATTCTTGACCAAAGATATTTAGAAGAATTCGGTTTTCCATTGACATCATTGTGAGAAATTAACATGCTCGAATCTTTCCATCACCCTTCAATTGTAAAATTGAAAGAAGTTGTTGTAGATGACAATGACAATGTTTACATGGTCATGGAGTACATGGAACTTAACTTCACGGGGCTGATGGAGTCCATGAGACGGCCATTTAGCACAAGTGATGTTAAATGCTTGATGTTACAGCTGTTGGAGGGTGTCAAATATCTTCATGATAATTGGGTGCTTCATAGGGATTTGAAGACATCCAATCTTCTCTTGAACAACCAAGGTGAACTGAAAATATGTGACTTTGGTATGGCACGGCTATATGGAACCCTGCTAAAGCGATATACAACGAAGGTGGTTACTCAGTGGTATAGAGCACCTGAACTTCTACTTGGAGCAAAAAAGTATTCAACAGCAGTTGACATGTGGTCTGTGGGGTGTATAATGGCTGAGTTGTTAGCTAAGGAACCCTTGTTCAGAGGGACAAGCGAAATCGATCAGCTTCGAAAGATCTTTGACATTCTTGGTACTCCAAATGAGAAGATTTGGCCTGGGTTTTCTAAATTGCCAGGAGCCAAGGCAAATTACACTAAGCAACCATATAATTTGTTGCGTATGAAGTTCCCTGAAGCATCTTTCACAGGATATACAGTTCTTTCTAATGCTGGACTTGACCTGTTAAACAGGCTTCTTACTTATGATCCTAAGAAGAGGATAACAGCAAATGATGCTCTTAATCATGAATGGTTCCGTGAGCTTCCTCTACCAAAGTCTAAGGAATTCTTACCTACATCCCCCTAAAAAATGTAAATTGAACATGTGCTTAGCCTATGTGTATCTTAGGCAGACGACTGAGATGTGAGGCACAATTGCATATTTTGAGAAACTGATGCCGGGCGCATTGAAATGATGTGCTTGGATGATTTTGTGAGGAATTGTAATGGTCCTTAGCTGTGATTGTAAAGGTGCAGCTTATTTACCTTGCCTTTTCCTAAATTTTTCTATTTTTCCATTTCCTAGATACTCTTAACAGATTGTAGCTTGTGTAGATACTTTATAACTACAGTTGAATTTTGAAATTTCTTTTTTCTTCCTCTAAAAGACTAAAACTATTGCCCATGTTATTTCCTTCAATTTCTTACATTCCTTGCAAGAGTCTACTGAGGTTTAGAGGCAAACAGCATTGGTCTATGTGAATTTAAGTGTCGGTCCATGAAAGTTTTAAGTGATCTTTCTGCGAACATGCAGGTTGTAGTTTTTAAAAACTAAATCCTCACAGCTTGTGTTTCTTTCAGTTCCTTATAGCTGTGATCTTTCTGATTTGGGAAACTGAAAGAAACAGTGCCATAAAAAATATGGCATTCAATCTGGTATGGATAGTCTTTCGTTGCTAGTAAGAGACATAATGGAATCCAATATGAAGAATCTATATGGAGAATTATGTAGCATTTCTTCTGGTTGTATTTTAATGTTAACTTCTCTGAAATTTCCACCACAATTTTCTAATTTTAATATATACTCCCTCCATCTTAAATTATTTGTCCCACTTTTTTTTTCCTTTTTCTAAATTCTTGTCCCATTCAAAAAAATCAAGACAGCATTAATTACACTTATTTCCTAAATTACCCCTATCAAATACTAGCTTTGTAAACATGATTTCTTGTAGTTAGCTAGGGTGCATGACTGGGTGAGAGGGAAAAAAAAAGACCCATCAAAGGTAAAATTGAAAAATACTGTTCATTTAACTAATTTAACTACTTTTAGTACCGGTGTGCATTCGATTAAGAGGTTCAAATAACTTTTTAACTTTTTTATTACGGCACGTTTGGTATGCGGAATGGAAAGGAGGGGGAATGGAAAAATGATTCCTTGGGAATAGAATAGATGGGGAATAGAATAGAATATCTATTATTTAGTTTGGTTGGTGCTTTAGAATATGCAGGGTGATGTTATGAAATTGTTTGGTTTGAGGAAAAATGCTTTGGAATAAGTAAGGAATAACAGTTAAAAAGACCAAGCTACCCTTACTTTATACTCATTAGAATTTATGTATAATTAACTTATAATGGAAAAATTAATACTTTTTCATTGGAAAATTTTCCATCATTAGCCATTATTTTCTATATGATGATTGATGAATACAATTTTATGAGGTTGTAATTTTTTTATTTTAACACAAAATTAATTTTAGCAAGGCATATTTCACGTTAAATAAATGCTTTAACATGGTTGGTCCTAATAACACTTGTCCCAATTAACTTTCATGCTATAGTCAAATAAAATTTTCGGAAGCATAATAAAAGCTTCTGAATGAGTACAAATATTCTGAAGACTACTTTGTCCTAATAAACAGCCATGCTATAGTTCAACAAAAGCAATAGTCCAACAGAATATTCTGAAGCATGATAAATTACATGATTAAAAATATTGTTTAGTTAAACAAAAAGTTAGGTTTAGCCCTTGTTTAGTAAACCATACAATCATTTAGCTAACTCCACATCATCTTCAATGTCTACTAAGAAACCTTCTCATCCAACCAAGTCTTCGAGATGGCACAAGACTGAAAAACACAAGCATTTGAGCAGGATGATCAAGAATTTTGCTTAAAGCATCATCTCTTTCATCTTCAGTCAATCCTTCAATCTCGCCCAATGCACCATCTAACTCCTCCACCCGTTGTTGAATTTTCATTTCAGTACCAATACTCTGGCTCAATTCTTTTCCCACCTCTCTTATGTTTCCCCCCAATAACATGGCAGCATTAATAATTGCCTCGGCAGAAATTGGTTCACCATCATTGGTCTTTTTCATCTTCTTTGCAGAACTATTTTCGCCTTTTCCAGCCGATGATGCTTGAGGTTGAGTAGAGGAGACATCCATGTCATGGAGATCATGTCCAGTTTCATCATCTTCATCAGCAGCTTCATTTATCCCTTCCAAATGAGTTGCACGATCATCCCCATAGATTGCAGTGATAAAAACAACGACAGACTGAGTAGAGGTTGACATACTTATCTACCAAGATAAAAACAAAATTGGCAAATATACAAATAATTCCACATGTCAGAACAGAAATAACAAATCTGGAAATTTTCAATTTATTCAACAACATACCAGTTCAGTACATACTATCGACTCAAACTCAAACGAGCCATGACTGCAAAAAATAAATTTTCCACTCAAACTCAACATGAAACATACTAAAACATTTAAAGGGAGGCTGCAGGGTGTTTAGACTAATATTATGATATAATATAAGACCCTCAAATATGAAGCATGGCAGAACAATGAGTTTTGATAATTTTAGCAAAAAATTTCAAGACTTAACTCTCCTTCCTGGAACAAAAGGCAGCTAATTCACATAAATTCCTCT
>AWUE01011955.1:0-37652 GCA_001974825.2 Corchorus olitorius | reverse complement strand
TAAGGGGAAAAAAGTTTTTAGAAAAAGAAAACAAGAAAAGCTCCAAAAAAAGGAGAGGAAGAAAAACTAAAAAAAAAACTAAAATAAGAAAAGGACAGAACACGCGAGCACCAGTTATGAGTTTTCATCTGCAGAAAAAAAAACATAAGATTTTGAAGATAACAAAAATTTCACACAAAAACGCAAACCAATAAAGAAAAAAAGGGAACACAGCCTTACTTAGATCCATTGACCAATAATAATAAATTAAAAAATACAAAGGCATCCACCCACCCACTCCCGTTTCGTTGTTCCTCTTTTTGTTAGAAGAATGGAAGGCGGAGGACCACCGCAGGAGGCGGACACCGAGATGGCGGAGGCAACCCAACAGCCTGCACAGCCTCAGCAAACCGACCCACAACACCAGCAACAGCCGCCCCAAATGGAAATTCCGGCCACTCTCAGCCACGGCGGCAGGTTTATCCAGTATAATATATTCGGGAACATTTTTGAGGTCACAGCTAAATATAAACCTCCTATTATGCCCATCGGTAAAGGCGCCTACGGTATCGTTTGGTAACTCTTTTTCTTCTTCTTCTTTTTTGATTATCTTCTATTTAAATTTTAATCTTTCTGAGTTATTGATTGATTTTTGTTATTTAATTGATGATCATTTTGCTAATTTTTCTTTTCCTTTTGTCATTTTTAATCATTGGGGGTTAGTTCTGCATTAAATTCGGAGACAAATGAGCACGTGGCACTGAAGAAGATAGCAAATGCGTTTGATAATAAGATTGATGCAAAGAGAACTCTTCGTGAGATCAAGCTGCTTCGTCATATGGATCATGAAAACGTCAGTGAGTAAAACCTTTTTTTTGTTTCTTTGAACTTGTTTGCAATTTAAATTATTTCTTATTAATTACCTTAAAAAAATTATTTCTTATTAATTCTTTCTACGTTTGGTTTCATTTCTGTTTTGGGTTCCAACTTCTGTTGCTGCATGGTTCCTTCTATTCTTTTTCCATGTTTTTCCTGATCAAATCATTAGAACCCCATTTTCCTTTCCACTTTGAGCTGTTGAATGGGTTTCCAATATGGGCACTTTAGGTCAAACAAAAGGGGAAAACTTTAGGCCAAACAATAGGGGAAAAGAGCTGAAGCAACATACGAGTATTGCCTCGCCAATCTTGTGAAAATAAACTTTAAGTTGAGAATCTAGCACAGTTTTACAGTTTAACATTTCGATTTCCACTCATGACCTATGGTTGGGTGTTATTTCATATGAAATTGGCTTATCTTATTCATTAGCATAATCCATTTTCCAGGAAATATCCAAGCTTGACATGGACTTGAATAATGCTTTTTCTTTAATTACCAAAGACATTGCATGTTCCTCGTACTACATTGTTAATGAGTGAAGAGGAGAGATTATTATGGTAAGTATTAGTTTTTGCTGTTATACAGCTTTGAGGAACCTTCCTTTAGTGAAGAACACAAACTTTCTTTTAGTTTAGAATGAAAGCTTAAATCTTTTTTATGTAACCCTAGCACTGTTTCATAATAAATAGGCTAATGGCCTTGAACCAAAATTGAATGTCCAATTTCAAAATGGTGTTAAGTAAAACTATCATCTATGCAATAGACCTTTCAGTGGCATTCTAGTCCGATTATTAAGTAAAAATAACATCTATGCAATAGACCCTCTGTGGGCCGGATTTGGTTCTTTGTTTGTTTAAGTTGATGAAGTCTACTGCTAGACTTTTGTTTGCATTGCTAATGATATTTGTTTAAGCCTGACCTTACCATGTACCATTTGACATTCATTGGATATAACATGTGCTTTCTCTGTGACAATATCTTTCATGTAGTTTTAACAGTACTCTTCTTTTTGTAGTTCTGAGAGAAACATAGAAGAACTATATCCTTTTGTAAGCATTGGCGGTTGGTCTCATTTTCACGTTTTTTGCAGGTAGTTGCAATCAGGGATATTATTCCACCACCCCAGAGGGAGTGTTTTAATGATGTTTATATTGCATATGAGCTGATGGACACTGACCTGCACCAGATAATCCGTTCTAATCAAGCTTTATCTGAAGAGCACTGTCAGGTTCGAATAAAGACATATAGTTGCCTTTATGATAGAGTTGCATTGATTATTGTACTACTTCGGATTTTGATGGTACAACTACTTACAATTGGCTGTGTTAATTTAGATTCTTAATTCTGCCCTTTAAGCCAAGCTGTTAGTCAGTACAGGGCTTTTGTTCTTCCTAATCATTCTGTCTTCATACTTGAATGAAACAGTTATTATCAGTGGCTATAATTGCTATCATGATTCATCCATTGCACTTGACATATATGGCATAAGAGAGGTTTCTTAGGCTTTTAGAGAGCTAACTAGTGTACCTTAAGCATCTAATTATTTCTGCCGAACGAGCTTCCTTGTTTTCATAAGGGTAATCAACAACAAAAGTATTTATTGAGTCATTTTTTACTCTCGTTTTGATTCTGATCCTTTTTGTGGAGAATGACAACTTAACTAGTGTTCCTCAAGCATCTACTTATTTCTGCAGAATGAGCTTCCTTGTTTTGATTAGGGTGATCAACAATTTAAGTATTTATTGAGTAAATTTTTACTGTGGTTTTGGTTCATAATTATTTTTTTAATGGAGAAGCTTGTCTCTGATTTGTCTTCTTTCCTTGTCAACTTTTCTACAGAAGTTGAAAGTGACATCCCTACTTTACACATTTTAAGTTGCAGTAGATGGTTGGTCCTAGGTATTGTAGTTTATCCTGATATATATGTGTCTGGCTTTGAAACTGTCTTGGAAACATTTATTATGCTGAGTTCACTGCAGAGTTCAGCAAAGTGTAGGTTAGTTGCCGCTGGCTTATGAAGGCAATTTATGGTGGAATTTTCTTTCTAGGCCTTCTTTGAGCATAATTGTAGATGAATTAAAAAAGGAGTTTGCCAGAATGTTTTTTTGTGGACGCCAGTTGGGTACTTCAGTATAAATATTGGCACTATATTGCCACATTCCTCCCATACCAGATGTCTCACCTGATTTGTATAATCTTAATGGTGATTTTGCTCCTAGATCTGTTTTGGAGGTCGATGCCGAAGCAGATATACAGAACAGCAAGGCTTGCATAAATTGTCAAAAAGTTGGTACTTGGTGTGAGATGCAATCCAGTGTCTGAAGGCTAATATCTGTGCTTATTAGAAGCAGGAGGAGTTAATAAACAGGCAAACAAGGTTTCGAGGAATATGCTATAGTTTTAGTGGTGGATTGAGAAGTTAGAATTTATGCGAAAGTTGTATAGATGCAGCCTGAAACCCATGTACAGTGACCTTGATTCGAAGGTGATTTTGAGGGCCCAGTGATGTGGGTTAGTTTAGGCTTTGATAGATGGCCTCACTAGGGTTTGGCTTCAGAGAAAGTGATTCTGGGTTGATTTTCAGTCTGAATGATTGCTGAAATTTAAATAACAAGCCAAAAAGAAAAACAACATATTCTCCTTCCCTTGATTTTCTTAGTTGTCTATTTCAAGTCCCTAGGTCCCAGAGGCTTAATACTAATAGGTAAACAAGAAAAGTTGGTTAAAACTATCAAAGAAAAACATAAGTGCAAAACTAATAGGTAAACAAGTAACCAAGAATACTGTTTGGTTTGTTTTAATATGCAGTTTTTGCATTTTGCTTGTAGAAGGTAAACCAAGTAACCAAGCAACAACCTAGCAGTAACTAAGTTAATTAGAGTACCCTTGTTTAAAGGGGTACAGTTTGAGCTTTAACATCAAACTGACCAACTTTTTGTTTGTTCTTTGCAGTATTTTCTCTATCAAATCTTACGGGGGCTGAAGTATATACACTCTGCAAATGTTCTGCACCGAGACTTAAAACCTAGCAATCTTCTCCTGAATGCTAATTGTGACTTGAAAATTTGTGATTTTGGACTGGCTCGTGTCACCTCTGAAAGTGATTTCATGACAGAATATGTTGTTACAAGATGGTATCGTGCACCAGAACTGTTGTTAAACTCTTCAGATTATACTGCAGCTATTGATGTATGGTCAGTGGGTTGCATTTTTATGGAATTGATGGACCGGAAGCCATTGTTTCCTGGAAGAGATCATGTGCATCAGCTGCGACTGCTTATGGAGGTAAATCCTCTCATCTTCCAATCACACAATAGAACTATCTAGAATACAAACAAATCAGTTGCCAAATAGGGTTCCATGGGCATTCTAGGGAAAAAGTGGATCTGCTTTTAAACACTGATATTCCTGGATTTGCTTCCTTGCTTGTAATTAGGGGAGTGTCTTTGTGAAATGGTTTTCTAAATGAGCATTGGAAGCAGCATCATGTTCAGGGTTCTGTTTACTTCATTAGTGTTTAAAAAGGAAAAACTGTTTTCTCTTATTTTTAAGTAGAAATAGTTGTCTACATTAACCCGTGAATCAGTTTTAAAGAATGACATTGCTAAAAATTGATGAAAAGTTAAAGATAAATAACAGAAGATTGTTTTCAAGTTTAGGGTTCATAATGAATTAGAAAACATTCACAATCTCTCACAATAAATATTACCGTCATATTTCACCGTCGGTAATGAATCATTTTCCTTGCAGTTGATTGGCACACCATCAGAGGCTGAGTTGGGATTTTTGAACGAAAATGCTAAGAGATACATTCGGCAACTTCCGCTTTATCGCCGACAATCTTTCACTGAAAAGTTTCCAAATGTCCACCCTTTAGCTATTGATCTTGTTGAAAAGATGTTGACATTTGATCCCAGGCAAAGGATTACTGGTTAGTTTGTTGCAAAAAGAAAAGAATTCTCTTTCATATCCACATGCTCGTTGCGATGCTTCTGCACATCATGTATATCATATAGTTTGTGTACTTTTCCATGATTATCTCATGCCAATGCATAGAAAATGGTTGCATTTAGGATAGTTTTCATTGTCCTTGGTTGCATCAGCCTTGTCACAATATCTTCTCTCTTTTATGATTTTCTATAACTCATGTAATACGGCTTCCTATTTGTTGCAGTTGAGGATGCACTTGCACACCCCTACCTAACATCTCTGCATGACATTAGCGATGAGCCTGTCTGCATGACCCCATTTAGCTTCGACTTCGAGCAGCATGCATTAACTGAGGAGCAGATGAAGGAGCTCATATATCGAGAGGCACTTGCATTCAACCCAGAATATCTGCAGCAGTGACGAGTGATACGCCATTTATTCATTGTGGCTATGGTCAGTGTGGTTAAAAGGCTTTATGCTTTGGTGATTGATTTCTTCCTGTATATATGTTCCATCCAGAACAGGATGGGTGTTGAATTGGCATGATATAATTAATTATGGGCAGAATGCAGGAAAACAGAACATTTGTAATGGTGTTTGTAACGGCCATCTTTGATTTGTTCCATTGTTCTCTGTTGTATTGGTGACTCTCATGTTTGTGTTCCTTTCCCCTAAAAACTCGTGCATAATTGAGAAGCTCCCTTACCGGACGGTTTCCTCTTATTTGTAAAGGCTTTGACTCAATGCAAAGTTTTTGTTGTAACTGTTAAAATGCTTTCCATATATCAGAACTAGAAATATATATGTTTTAACATATGCATGTAATGTAACATAATCGTGGAGGTCATTCCTTGATTAGATCTTATCTTATGCCTCAACATTGCTCTCATTTTCTCATTATTTTCTAGAATTATAGTATCTTCGTTGTAACTTTCTACTTTCAACAAAATTATTTGTTTTATTCTAGAATATAATGAGGGAAAAAAGAAAAAAAAATCTGTAAGAAGCCAAAAAATCTTGCTACTTGCTACAGCTTGGAGTTGTGAAGCCAAAGGGAAAATGCCAACGGTATCGTATCATTCATGTTAAGAAGTAGAAATTGTAAACTAGATGTTTCCAGTCACATGGTGTGACGACAGAGACGTTGAAACTTGAATCTGACTTCAAAGCAACATTTTATGTCACCACTAGAAAAACTCGTGGATGCATACTATAAAAATGACCTTATACTAGTACTAGACTAGATATATCATAATAATATTCTAAACCAGGCCTCCAATGCAAACGGGCAGACAGGTTGATTGAAGAAATTCGATAGTCTTCAACAAATCCAATATCTTACAATTTCATCAAAATATAATAAAATTTCACTACATGTAGAAAATGGAGGAGAAACCAAAAGCCAACTAAAGAGAAAAATATCATCACAAGCTCTTAATTAAGAAATGGTGAGAGAAATAATTTTCTACTGCAGGAATTTTGCTTAAAGTACACTGACAGTATGTTTATCATTTCATACCATTAACTCTTCACACTCTCAAAAAATCTTGAAAGTGGCACAGGACCTTCAGCTTCTTCATTATCAGTGCTTGAATTCTTATTCTTTGCTTTGTGCTTCTTTCTCTTATCTCTCTTAGACTTGGACTTTGATCTTCGTGGTTCTCTCTCTTCATCATCGCTACTTGATGATTCTGAGGATGAACTGGAGGAGCTAGAGTCAGAAGACCTCCGCCTTGAACGCTGCATAAGTAAACCTTCAGTTTTAAACAAGAAATAATACAACTTGGCTTCTGTTTCTACAAATGTTTCAATCGCAATTATGTGTCCAACTTCAGCAATTTCTGATTTCTCAGGACATCAAAAAGTCCAATAAATACCATAAAAGGTCACCAAACATGACCGTGTACATTGCTTAGCCTACAAAATGCGAGTATTAATCAAGTATTATTTTGATCCCTTCTGACTTCTAAAACGTCCAAACTCTTTCTAGCCTAACTTACCAAACACAAAAAGCTGAACAACACAAAAATTCAGAGAAACCAAAGGAAGATTATTTGACACTCTTCAGTTTGACTCAATACTTAATAGCACCATATTTAGCCACCATGAATCTAATTCAAATGCAATGCATATCGATTCCAAATTACCACAACCACTTGGCAAATTGTTGCATTAATTTCTCAACTAGGAGAAGGATCAGCATATATGGTCTTACATCAAGAAACAATTTATCAAGCTTTACATGCAGAACATAGAGCTTCTATTGTCCAGGTGACCAATATAGATGCAGAGTTTAATGGTGCTAATCCTTCATGGACAAAGGAGCGAAAAACTAAAACTGACCATATTATTAAAATGAAAATCCCAACTCTATCATCCTGCTTTTCAATATATGTGCAATTCAAATATAAAATTTGCTACTATGATACCTTTCTCTTTCTGCTGCTGCGTTTCTTTGCATCTTTGTCTTTTCGATCTGAAGTGAATTCAACACCGTTAGAGAGAGAGACAGAACACATAGCACAAATAAGAAAAGATTGGCCTCCTTTAGGCCTTTTACACATACCTTTTCTATGGCTTGACTTACTGGAGTGGTTTCTACCATGTGCAAGCTTATGTGCCCTTTCAGCATCTAACTGAGCTCTATACTCTCTCATCATTCGATCTGTATCTGCTTCTAATTCTCCCTTTTTCAATGCGTCTTCCTAGGAAATCAATGAAACGCACAAAGTGGTGTTAGAACGCATTATAGGAGTCATGTTGTTTACTGTAATGCAGTAGACTGCTGGGCTAGGAAAGCAGCTCAAGGCCAGATTAGTCCAGACAGTAGTCCTATGCCCATTGTGTTTAGCAAATGAACAGATCTATGACTGAGCAACTCCTTCAAATTTAGGGAATCTCCATACTATCTCAGTCATTAATTGGCATACTTTCTTAATTTAATTTCTCGGAGTCTTGGTAGTTGAATCTCAGTCCAAAGCAGATCAATTATTGATGTCCAAAACTTTGCATAACTATGCATGCTTGTGATTGACTAATCAGGATCAATGAGACATTACTTTGTTCAACTAAATTACTGAAAGGGCATTTATAAGCCAAGAAGCAAGTGTCTCTTTAATGCACTGAATACCCAAGTTAATTAAGTGCTAATATAGATTATCCAATGAAATTAATAACGTCATTACATTCAACTAATAATGAACACACACACACACACACACACAACAAAAGAAGAAGAAGAAGAAGCAGGTGTGCTTGGTGGATCATTTTCCAGAGATCTAGCCATCTGAATGACTAATAGGCATCACATGTTTATGTACAAAAAAAAAAAAAAAAGTTCAATTGATTATTGATAGCTTTCGCGCAGATGCATTTGATATACTTGTTCAATAACAGGAACACATGATAAATTCAAACTTTATCTTTATACAATTAAATACAAGTTAATCAAGTGCTAATATAGGTTACCCAATGAAATTAATAACGTCATTACATTCAACTAATAATTAACAAAAAAAAAGCAGTTGTACTTGTATAAAATTTTCCAGAGATCTAGCATCTGAATGACTAATACGCATCACATGTTGATGTACAAAAAAAAAAAAGTTCAATTGATTCTTGATAGCTTTCGCACAGATGTATTTGACATACTTGTTCAATAACAGGAACACATGATAAATTCAAACTTTATCTTTATACAATTAAATACCAATTCATAATACCTTAGCAATTTTTGAGAGAAAAGATGACAAAAACAGGAGAGAGTATTGCCATATCTTACCTTTTGTTTCTTTTTAAACTCTTCCCAGGTAACTGTATGGGTCGTTTTAAGGCTGGCCAAACGAGCAGCATGCCACTCTGGTGAATGAAAAGAACCATCCACCTGCGATTGTCCTCATCAGAAAAGCACCGGAAAACAACATTATCCAGCATAAAAGAAGCACGTTGGATCCATAAAATTCTACAATCTCATAGCAAAAAAGTTAAGAGAGAGCAAATGGTTCCATCTACATGCAAATACTTTGGTGCAGTTCTTTGAATAGTTTAAAAGTCTATTTGAATAAAAACCCAAACACTAAGAACAACCACTTCCAGGAGCCTAGACTCTCCTTAGGTCTTCCTCTCTGTCTGTCATTTTTCTCTTCTTAGCCCAAAAAGTCATCAGTTAATAGGCTTCTTTCCTTAGACCCACTCAATACTCATAACTAATACAATACAATTTAAGGAAAATGTTCATTCTATGCTACTTGTACTGTTAAAATAGATTTCAATCATTTATCCAAATGCATCAACTCGATGCACACTAATACTTCTGGTTAATATCTGATATATTTCCTAAATAAACAACAAACTTTCAATATTCAATGCCTGTCAAACAACAGATTCATTTCAACATATTAAAACTTAAAGATTGAGCAAAAGTATAGCCTAAAAAAGTTTGTAATAATTGGAATGATTGCATACTCGAAGAAGCATAACATATATTAGAGTGGGTTGTAACTTAAACATAATAAAATACAGTACAGAACTCAAAACCTGTAAACTCCCATTACAAAGTAACTAATCATGTCATGAAATAATACTGTCTTTCATAGCAAATAAGTCTATCTACGTTTCAAGAATCGGGTTTGGTCATATTGAATGCTACCGTACTCAGCGGCAGCAAGTATTCATGCTTATGGAAATTCATTCTTTAAAGTAATCAACAATAACCCAAACCAGCAAATCAAACTCTCGGGCTATCAGAGTAATTCTCAAATCGATTAGAGATATAGATTCACATTAATGTTACTATAAAGTACTTCTAACTTCTAATACTAAATCAATTAATACTTACAAGTTTTTAACCTATCCAGAAATTATCACTAACAAGTTGATAAAAAAAGGCCAATGCAACTTGTGATCATTCAAAAGGAATAAATCAATATAGCAGAAAGTACCCAACAACAAAAACAAGTGAAAGTAACTAGAGGAAAACAATCCTTTCCATAAATTAGAATAAAATTGAATATGGAAGGGGACAAACCATGCCATCTTCGATCTCTTCAGGGCCAGCAGAGGTGGAGCCAACCCTTGCTCTTTGCATAGCCTTGTAGGCTTGGTTTTTCCCCATTTTCAGAATTACCCAGATTACAGAAACCCCAGATTAAAAAAAAGAAAAAAAAAGCAAAATCGAAACGAGGGAAGGAAAAAGGAAAATTTTTGTATCTAAGGTATTATTAAGGGTAAGAAACCATAAATAAAATGAAGAGAGGATATAGGGATTCGTATTGTACACAAGATAGAGATTTGGGAGAAAGAGGGAGGGAGGGGAATCTCAAAATTTTTTTTCCCCTTTTCTAATGTAAATTTTATTATTAAGGAAAATTAGTTATTTATCCGAAAATATATAAAGAAAATGAAAATTAGAGATGTGAGTGTGAGGTCATATAACACGCTGTACAATGGCCAGAGGCAAATTTTTTTATTAATTTAAAAATTATGTAAATTTAAATTGTACGTCAAAAAAATTATATGTAAATTAAATTAGAAATTCTATTTTAATATATAAATTTGTAAACGTCAATATATATTTTTGTTCTACGACAAAATAGTAAGTATATAAAAGAAAAAGAACTTTTTTTTTATTGTTTTTCAAATTAACTAGATTTGAGTCTGAATAAATATAATGTTTTCTCACATATAATTCTAGTTGTCTACATAACATCCTATGTTAAGATCCACTTTTATTAGGCTTCATTACTACTCAGGTGTGCAATTTCCGAAGTTTTAAGAGGGAGCGAAGAACCCTGAACAATGATACCACACCAAGACCCCTTTTCTTTTAGTTTTTTTTTTTGGAGAAAAAAAAAACTCATGGGAAGGCTAGAATCAACTAGCCAATATGAACCCAACTTGACTTTTGTATAACATAGCCCAGCTGAAGCTTTAGGTCCTGTTTGGGCTTGGGTTTAGTCATTGATGATTGGGCCTGTTTTAAGAGTAGACCCTCTCTGTTGAATAGGACAATGGACTTTTCTCACTCTCATTCACTAGATTTGTAAGCAATGTTTTAAGAAATCGAATTAGGTTTTGAACCGGTGAGGAGGTCATCAATATTCAATACTGTGTCTGTCGGTTTATTCGGTTCCATTTAAATGCACTAATTTTTTTTTTTTTTTAATATCAATGCACTAAATTTATGTCATGAAAATAAGGTTAAGGAATTGATTGTAAAAAAAGATTAGGGTAAAAGTAGGAAAGTACATTACAATCCAATGCTTCCAATTCCAAAGACGTTTTCTCCGTATATTACAATCCAATGTAGCAAGCTCATGTCATGTGGAAAACAGTTTACTAATGTCTACTGTATCTGTAGTTCTGTACCATATATAAAAATACAAAAGGAGGAAAAAAAAGTTGGTACGTAAAGATGAGGAATCCAGGACCCACGGGAGGATCAAAATTTGAAGCAAACAACAAATCCATCCACCACTAGCTTTTTTTTAAAAAAAAATTAATGGTAAAAACTAAAAAGGGCTTACCTTTCACGTTCTTTTTAGTATACTAACTAATAATAAAAGAGTGGTAGTATTAAAGAAACAATTTTTTTATTCTCTCAAAAGGACAGAATAAAAATCTTGTAAACCCCTTTTCTGTTTTCTTTTTTTGGTACCTTTTTTTATTTTCTTAAAAATCTTTTACATCAACAAGAATGAATATTCTGTCCTTTTGGTGCTGCTAAAAAAATTATATTGTAAAGTAATAAAAATAAAGAAATCAATTTATGTACAAAATGGGAGAGATAACTTTAATGGATTGGTAAAATTTGAAAGGATGAGGGACAGTCGCCGCGCCGGTAGCAGAGTGCGGCACGAGTACCCAGAAAATAAAAGCCCTCGTTTTGTAAGCGTTTGGAGGCTACGCGAATCACGGGTTTTGCTATTATGTTATGTGTGTGTGTGTTACCCCTTCTCGATTTTTTCAAAATTGTAGTATTTGTAATTTTGTGTTGATACTTGCTCATTCTCTTCAGCTCAGGGTGGTCCGTTTACACAATCTGCGACGACTTTTTATGTCCACTTTTTTACTCACGAACAAGTTGATGGGTATCAAAAATATTTAATTTAGTCCTATACTCTAATTTCCGGTCAATTTAGTCCTTGTGCCATTAAAGTTGAACAATCAAGTTCTTTTAGGTCACATGATCAATCTCTATTGTTAGAATTGTTAGAATTGTTCACCTCGGATTGAGATTAATTTCTACCTTGAGGATTATCGATGTGACAATGACCTAGTAAAGCCATGAAATGCATGCTTGGCAACTGATGGGTGTCGTAATCCACCAAAAATAAAATCATACATAATTTATAGACAAGGTAAGTATGAGTCGATTCCACAAAGAACTATAGTTTAATTATCTTTTCTAAACTTGTAAATTAAATTAAAATGGGTGATTTTTGTGAAGAAAGTGATTAAACTAAATAAAACACAAAATAAACTAGTAAGGAGATTAAATAACAATTAAATAGATATTCCAATTTCAAGACAATTGCACTCTTGGGATAAAATGATTTGATCCTTGGCACTAATTGATATCTAACTTATAAATAGATGGCGTAGATTAACGTCAAACGACCATTAACCCCTATCTTTTCTTAGTCTTCATTAGTTATGACTCACGTCCTAAACTAAATTCTAACAAGCATACTAACCTAGTTTTGAATGCTACTAGATTCAAGTAACTCGTTGTTTTAAGAACTAGAAAGATCTTAGCCAATCATAGATAATGTTCACAAAAATAGGCAACATTCAACCTATATTCAAGATTCTCTTAGAAGGCTACTCTAAGTCGTTACTTGTGATTTGATAACCTACGATTGCATATAGGAATCTCAGCTAACTTTAGAAAACATACCTAATTACAATAGATGGCCATTCTACATAATCAAGTATGAAATCATTCCAATAGTTCAGAGAAAATTGAAATACTTACAAGATAGATAAATAAGCGCAAAGCCTCACAAATCAAATATCCAAGAGATTGAAAGTCTCAAAATTGAATTAACTTAGAAAAGAAAGATTACAAAAGATCCAAGAATGGAAACCTCCATTCTTGAGTTTAGAGAAAATAATAATAACGTAGAAAACCTAAAACTAAAACTTAAGAACTCAAAAGCTAAAACTTATGCCTAAGCAGCTAGCTCTTTAAATAAAAGCTTAACCTAATTAAAATAATAAATAATAAATTACATAATTGTCTAAGACTAATAAAATTAAGTATAAGGGTATTGGAGTCTTTCCCTAGACTTAAAATATTAAGATATTAAAAGCTTGTAGGTGATTTGGGTCAAAAGAGATATCAATCCATGATGGGTGTCGTTTACCACCAAAAATAAATTACTAAACCTTCCTATAGACAGGGTAAGTTCAGGTCGATCACACAGAGAGTTGTGTAAACTACTTTACTCTAACTATTCCTTAAACTAACAATTTTTGGGGTTTTGTGAATTAAGTGAACAATAAAAATAAATAAACAAGAAAACAATAAAATTAAGCAATAGAATAAATAAATACTCCAATCCCAAGCATCGACTATTCAGGTTGATCTGATCATTGAAACAAAAGATATTAACATATTCATCAAGATAGAAGGCGTAGATTAACAACAAACGCTAATTAATCCCATGAATTCACCACAATACTAATTAAAGCGAACGCTATTAACTAGCCTAATTGAGGTCCTAACCCTATGGCAAACGCACAATAAAATTCAAGGTTCAACAGCATTAAGCATAGTGAATTATAGCCTACACAAATAACACTCCCCAAACCAGCAAGCATTCAATTTGCATTCATGATTTCCTAGTGATTTTCAGTTATCTTTCGATAACCCCTCCCATTCAACTAGTTGCTACCATGTGAAACCTAACCAAACGGTATAGAATTCCAACTAGCAATAGATTTATAATCCTAATTAATAAGTTGCACACCAAATTAATTAGAAATCATAAAAACATAAAGATAAATTTGAAATCATAAAATACCAAGATAAATAATCAGGTTAAGAACATAAATCTCACAAATCAACATAAAAGTCTAAGCATGGAATTGGAGAGAAAAACTTATCTCATATTTATGAAAACCAGGAACAAGAAAAGTAGAAGAGAGATAGATAAAGATTCTGTGAGATTTGTGTACAAAGGCTCCCTTTATATAGGGGCTAAAACCTAATCCTCAAATAACTAGGAAATAAATAAATAATTAATAAATATATTTAAAATCCTAAAAGACCGGGAAAATAGCTAACTATGGTCTAGATTTGGTCTAAGAGTTGTGGGATCAGTTTGATGATGGGATCTTGGAGAAAAAGCCATTTGAAGTAGGAAAACTGATCTAAAAATCGCAACTGTCGTGATTCACTCGCTCCTGGGTAGGGGTACCCGCTAGCGGGTGGCACCAGAAGCTGAATAATAAATTTGCATAGAAAATCTGAGGCTGCCCGCTCCCGGGTAGGGGTACCCGCTCCTGGGTCACCTCAGCAATGTATTTTCACAAACTTTTTCCTCTTTTTGCTACCCAATCGCGTCCAATATGATCGTTACTTCCATTGGAGAGCTTCAAGACTCGATCTTCGGATTAATTCTCCAAATTCTTCTAAAAAATCACTTGATTTGTCTTGTTTCTTAATTAATATCTCCAAAAGTACCTATAAGACAAAAACAAAGCAATTAAGTACCAATTCAAAGTATAGGCACTTAAAAATCATCAAATTAAGCACAAAGAATTAAGATAAATAAGTGCCTAGCAAATTCCCCCACACTTAAACCTTGCTAGTTCCTTAGCAAGCTAACTAAATAAAACACTAAAAACTAAAACTAAAGCAAGTATTGATTCCACTTTCGTAGGTGTTCGGCGGCACTTAGCACGTGACGCAAGCCTTTAAACATTTAATCGAAGACATTAAAGGAGGAGTTATAGTCTCCTGAGGGTTTACTTAACTATAACGATACTCACAAACATTTAGGATATAGACATTAAAGAGATTTTTCTAGTGTTTTGAAAGAGATTTACACTCACAAAGGTAGCAAAAACAATATGTTCAAAGCCATTCAAGCAAGTGATCTCAATATCTTCCAAACAATTCAAAACAGTTTTCCAATCAATGTCTAAGCACTTTCAAATCTCAATCTAGAAGTAACAAGTAAATAAGCATTCATCATCGCAGACCAATGAACTTCAAGTGCATACTCAACCAAAACTTATACTTCCATCCTATCAATGAGACAAAATAATACCCAACAAAGACAAGAAATAGGCTCATGGGTGAAAACAAGTCTTAAAGAATGGGTTTTGGGGTTACTAGCCCATCAATGAGTTCTTTACTTTCGTATCACATCCTCCACTAGTGCCTTTTAAATTTGATTTGCATAATTACTTGGCACTTTTGAACTTGTTTGCACGCTTCTATTTTTGGTGCTTTTTTTTTTCCTAGAGAGACAATACTTCCTCACTTCTATACCATGCATCTTATCCTCTTTTTCTTCTTATTACTCCATTTTTCAGAGTGACAACTATGGTAAGATTAGAAGTATCTCTTTTCCTCTATATATCTCAATATACATTCCCCTGCACTTACTCTTTCGAATCACTTTATCAAGAACCAATGGAATTTATGATTAAGAATAGGGTTCAAAAATGAAGCTCAAAGGGGTCTTTGTTTGCTTTCTTTTGATTCAGATAGAATGAGATACAAGTTCAAGGAATAAAATCACTTGAAAATCCATTTTTCATTATAAAAATCACTTATCACTTGCTAAATTTTGAAAGAGAAAAGCCTTTACTTAGAATTTTTTGCAAAAAGTTTCTCATCATTTGTCAATCTCATCAACAAACTCAAACTAACTATTGAAAACATTGTAAAAGCTTTTCATTCAGGCAAATACTAATCCAAAACAGTTTGAAAAATGATCTCCATGTCTTGACTATTGAATCTAAAACTAATAGATTCCCCCTCACTTAAGTTACACATTGTCCTCAATGTGTGCTTAGAATGAATGCTCAAATCAAAAGAATGAATGAAAAGCACATATTGAAACAATGCATAAATATGGGTGGTAAAACATTCATGCAATTGTAGCAACATAATCAGAACATATGCAAAACAAGCATTAAGCATTTTAATAGAACATTAGTCGACTAAAACAACATCCTTAATCAACTAAGTTCATTTATTCATTCAAATCATGCTTTGCATACATTAATCAAAAAATCAAACTTGCATAAAAGAAAGTAATCTTTAGATCCTTTACACTACATGATATGCAAAATAAAAGAGAAAATAAAAAACTAAGAAAATAGAACTATATGCAATCCTAATTCAAACAAAACAAGTCATGGCAATAACAATTTTAATGAAACAAGAAAGAATGATAGAAAGACTTATTAATTTGCGAGCTAATCTAAACAATGTGCAATTCTCCTCAATCCATTGCATCTAGGGGAGAGCATGGTTCGGTTTCGATTATCACGGTCGGTTTTTTTTCGGTTTTGAATTTTGAAAAATAAAAGTCGAAAGCCGACTGACAAGTAGTAAAACCGTTAGTCACCGACCGACTTCGGCTCGGTCGGTTATAATCGGTTATCGGTTTTTCCTACCGGCAGATGAGAAATTTCATCAAACACCTTATGGGCATCAAGAATTCTCACAGAAACTAAAACACCCAAAGAATTGAAACTTCTCCAATATCATAAAATAGCAAACAACCAAACATTAAACATCTTTGTTCCAAACACAAATCTTAAAACGTACCAATCTCTCAATTTACCAATGTTTCCCTTAAAAAATAAGACAGATTAAACAAGACAGATGAATCAAATCAAGAAAGGGAAGGCGACAGGCTCACAGGCAGCATACACAAAGGCAAACTCAGTTTTGCCTATTTATAACAACAAAAAGAAAAAGATTTGTCTGAAAACAAAAATATTAGAGAAAAAAAGATGACATAATATGAAAAGTATTGGCCAAGCAGAGTTGAAGAAAAAAAAATTCTTAGCTGGACAAAACACATAGCAGTAGGCAAACGATGAGCGCCTTTCTTCATAGCCAAAATTGTCTGATGCATGAAGCCATGGGCGATGTTTTCAAACGGCATAATCGATTCAAGCTTGGAGGCTTCAATTGGACTGTAGCACCCGAGTTGGGAATTTCAAATTCCCATTCAAATGTCAATTGAATCAAAAGAACAGATTTGGGACTCTTAAATTGAGAAAGATGAATGAAATAGAGATTTTTAATGTCAAATT
This sequence comes from Corchorus olitorius, assembly GCA_001974825.2. Classification (NCBI taxonomy): domain Eukaryota; kingdom Viridiplantae; phylum Streptophyta; class Magnoliopsida; order Malvales; family Malvaceae; genus Corchorus; species Corchorus olitorius. The sequence continues at coordinate 20,579 of AWUE01011955.1, read as the reverse complement.
TCGGTGGAATTGCTCTAATTTGGGAATTAGGGTTTAGTTTCAATGGAAAAAAAAAAACTGAAATTCAATCGAAACAGAGAACTAAAGGAAACGATCGAGAAAGCTGCTAATGTCGATAGAAATTTGGGCTAAAAGAAAATTTGAAGGGAAGGAAAAATCGAAGAAGAGAGAACTGAGATGAGAAGAGACTAGAGACAAAGACGCAAGATAGAGAAGGAGAGGTTTAGCAAATATATATCTTATATGTAAATAAAATTATAAACGGAAAACATTATATAGAAATAGATATATTATTATTTAATATTATTAATAATAATATATTTTAAATGGGTCGGTCGATGTTCGGTCGGTTATTGTGCAAAAAATAATTGAACCGATCACCGAACAGCCATTTACCTTTCTCGATCGGTTTCAAACCGACTACACCGAAGGGTCTTTGAAACCGAACCGCTGAGACACAGTCTCTTCGGTTTGGTAAGTCTGGTTGGTTTTAAACTGACTTTGTTGTCCCCTAATTGCATCTTTGACAAGCATGTCTTGGTCTGGGTTCGACGGGGTCACCCACTCGTGGGAGTCCAAAAATAAAAAGTAGTAGTAAACTGGGGTCACCCACTCGCGGTTGGGGTCACCCGGGGCTGGGTAGTGTCAGACTTCCTTTTTCTAACCTTGACGCTTGCTGATGCTGCCCACCCCCGGTTGGGGTCACCTTGGGGCGGGTGGCTTTAGATGCTGATTTTCCAGATTTGTACACCATGATTTGAGTTGAGAATATGCAATGAAAAATAAAAATTAAGATTAAACATAAAGTTAAAATAATAAGAAACAAATAATAATGGAAATTAAAAGGAATTAGAAATTGGGTTGCCTCCCAACAAGCGCCTTTATTTAATGTCTTTGGCTAGACCTTTCCATTCTCTATTCCTCAAGGAGGATCTTTCCACCTCAAAGCAAAAAACAAATATGAATAAAAATGAAAGATATGTAAATATAAGAATAAAAGAAAATTAAAGAGATATAGAAAGAATTCACCAATTTTGCTTAAAGGAATTCCATGAATGGCTAGTAAAGCCAATGCCCTTGTTGTTGCCGTGGTGGGATTTGTGCAAGAGTTTTTCCGAGTGAAAGAAATTGTCTTTAGACTCCTCTTGCATTCTCAGCATCTTGGAAACTTTGCGAAACTTGCAGGTATCATCATTCTTAAAGAATGGCTCCATTGTCACCCATTTGTCATATGAATCACCATTGAAGCACCCAAACTTCAAAAACTTCTCAATCCCTAGGATATCTTGATTTCCACATCTCAAAATCTCAATTGGAGGAAATTTATCAACCATATTGGCTTTAGATGCGGAATTTTCGCTTAAAGTTGGCTTGGGAAGGGGTTGAGGTGGACCCACTGAAGAAGTTCTATCTTCAAGTTCATCTAGGCAAGTTGCTGTTTCGACCTTTGTGAAAGTTGAGTTCGACCTCTCCAGAGGTTGAATCAATAGATTTTTTGAATTCTGCCCAGTTCGACCCTCAATAAGGTCTAGTTCGACCTCTCCGAAGGTTGAAATAGAGTTCGTTTTCTCTTCTTTTTCAGCTTCATCCTCAACTTGGTTCACTTCCCATGCTTCATTTTCTTCCTCCTCAAGGGCATTGAGGTAAGCTTCAGTCCTTCCTAAGGAAGCAACAATTTGTCCCACTTGATTTCCCAGATTTTGTATTTCTTGTTCATGTCTCGATAGATTTTGTTCAATTAACAACTGTCCTTTTTCCAAGTAACAACTGTCCCTCAACAAGCTTTTCCATGAAAGCCACCAAGTGTGCGGGATTTGTTGTTCCTCCAATTGGTGATAGCTTGCATATGGCTCATAGTATGAACTATGAAATTGTTGATCTCCATACTGCTCATATGGTGGATAATCTTCATAACCTGAATTGTAAGAACAATGGTTGTTATAAGGGTCATAGTAAGAAAATCCATTATAAGAATTAAATTGCTCCATAATAAAGAAAATAGAATTTAAGATCAAGGAACGAGGAAACCAAAATTTGCCAATAATCCTTCAAGCCTCGAATGAATGGGTGACTTGTAGAGCAGCGCCTAATGCCTAAACCTGCAAAGTTACAATAAGAACACAAAAACAAAAACACAAAAATAAAGTAAAGTAGTAAAACAAACAAACTTCCCCGGCAACGGCGCCAAAATTTGATGGGTGTCGTTTACCACCAAAAATAAATTACTAAACCTTCCTATAGACAGGGTAAGTTCAGGTTGATCACACAAAGAGTTGTGTAAACTACTTTACTCTAATTATTCCTAAAACCAACAATTTTTGGGGTTTTGTGAATTAAGTGAACAATAAAAATAAATAAACAAGAAAACAATAAAATTAAGCAGCAAGATAAATAAATACTCCAATCCCAAGCATCGGCTATTCAGGTTGATCTGATCATTGAAACAAAAGATATTAACATATTCATCAAGGTAGAAGGCGTAGATTAATAACAAACGCTAATTAATCCCATGAATTCACCACAATACTAATTAAAGCGAATGCTATTAACTAGCCTAATTGAGGTCCTAACCCTATGGCAAACGCACAATAGATTTCAAGGTTCAACAACATTAAGCATAGTGAATTTTCCTCTTTTTGCTACCCAATCGCGTCCAATATGATCGTTACTTCCATGGAAAAGTTTCAAGACTCGATCTTCGGATTAATTCTCTAAATTAAAAAAATCACTTGATTTGTCTTGTTTCTTAATCAATATCTCCAAAAGTACCTATAAGACAAAAACAAAGCAATTAAGTATCAATTCAAAGTATAGGCACTTAAAAATCATCAAATTAAGCACAAAGAATTAAGATAAATAAATGCCTATCAATCCACGAAATTCCTTGTTTCCAGATTTAATTCTGCACCTCCTGGTTCAACCCCAAATTAGGTCGAGTTCGACCTTTCTGAAGGTTGAAACAACAATTTTGACAGCTTGCTCTAAATGACTCCAAATTAGCTCCTTTTATCTTGAAGCACTTAAATATGTACCTAAAACATAAATATGAACAAATTAAGCATCAAGTACATAAAAATAGGCACATAATCGAATAAAATTAACATGTGAAATATTGGAAAATATGTGCCTAACAGCAATGTAGCATGTTCATGAGTAAATTAATCTGTGCGGGGTGGAATTAAGGGAAAGGAGAGGGTTACCTTATGTTGTATAACTCGTTTAAATATCATGTTCTTGAGTAGAAAAAGAAAAGAAAAGAAAAGCAAAGCCACAAAATACATGCTTGTCAACTTGGCATTGACATGTCAATCTGTGCTTTAACATGTCATTGTCACATAGATTCTATTATTCCAATTTACTGACGTTGGGTCAAACATGCCATTTCATATCTTATCTGATCTGATCGTATCATGTCTACATTATAATTATTTTAACAATTCTACTAATGGAATTTAGCCTATGGCATGAAAGGACTTGACTAGTATTTTTATTGATGTTGTTGTGTATATACATTTATTTAAGGATAATGTTATTTTCTCTTCCACTATTATATTGTCGCTTTATAATTACAATTACTGAGATTACCGACGGTGCATCAAATAATTATTCAAATAAATAGTGTTTATATACTATCTAAATTTATGTTTTATATTACTTCAATTAAAATAAATAAATTAATAAAATAAGTATCCATGAAAAATGAAAATAGAATTACAATTCTTTTCAGTTAGATTATTAGTATGGTAGCTAGTACATAATAGGTAAAACCGTCAAGAAATTACTAATTAAGCGTTATTATTTAATCATTATGTAAGAAAATAAATTACTAATTATAAATTTATTATAGATTATTAATATAATTAATTTAATTTTAATAAATATTCATGTAATTATTGTTTATATAATGAAATTTAGTAAATTTAATGATAATTTATAATAGGTGAAAATGAAATCCAAACAATAATATAAATTTTATTAAAAAAATTATAATTTAGAATAGGTAAAATTATAACAGTGTAGATTTTATTAAATAAAAGATAATTTTAATTTATAATATTCTCGAGTCAATCGGGTCACGGGTCATGTTTATTCGGGTCTCGGGTCATCTGGGTTATGTTTATTCGGGTCTCGGGTCATCTGGATTACGGGTCATTTGGGTCTCAAGTCGGGCGGGTTCGGGTCGTTTACCTTTTATGGTCAAATCGGGTGGGACGAATCTCGGTTAAGCTCAGGTTTTGACAGCTCTATCTTTATCGGAAGAAAGGGATATTGGACTATCAAAAGTAGATTAATGGCTTATTAGTTTTTGTGCCCCTGAAGTATGGGATTTAGGATATTTTACCCCTTAAATTAAAATTGTAACAATTTGCTTTTCGAACTTGGAAAATTCAAAACAATTTGCCCCCTCACGGATAGGGAAAATTGTCATGAATTTGAGCAGTTTAGAGGACTAATTGTCTTGAATTTGGAAATTCAGGGGATAAGTTATTGCGATATGATGCTTAGGGGGCAAAATGTAGTTGACGTAATAGCTCAAGGATAGAAAAACTAATAAACCCTAAATTAATGAAAAGAGATCCTAAATTGAAGGGCAAAAGTACCATTTCCCCCCTAAACTTGTACTATTTAGACGTTTTGCCCCATGAACTTCAATTTTGGACTTTTTGCCCCTTGAACTCTCAATTTGAGGCTATGTTAGCCCTATAGTAACAAAAGTGATGTGACGTGACTAACGACGCCGTATGATGCTGATGTGGCATACCACATCAGATCAACTGGCCCCTAAACCCTGGGCAACCTAAATAACAAGACCCATCCGCCTGTATGCTCAAAAAAAAAAAGAAAAAAATACCAAATTCGTCTACAAATCCTATATATATAAAAAAGCAAACTCATAGAAGCTTTGAGGTGTTGGCTATTGCAGCATCAAAAGAACGAAGAAATAAGGAAGAAGGAGAAGGAGTAGAAACGCGATAGAGAGAGAGGGAGCAAGAAAAAGAAACTAGAAAGAGATTGGTTTAGGCTTCCGGTGGGTCTTGTTATTCGGGTTGCGCAGGTTGCGGGTGGGTTTTGAATTAGGGCCCAGTTGATCCGATGTGGCACGCCACGTAAGCGTCGTAACAACACCGTTAGTCACTTGGGATCACGTGATCACTTCTGTTTCTCAGGGACTAATTGAGGTTAAAACTGAGTATTCAAGGGGGCAAAAGCGCCCAAATGGTACAAGTTCAGGGGAATATGGTACTTTTGCCTAAATTTAAGTGTGGAGATACATTTCACTATATATATATATATATTATATATATTGCGTCAAATATATATATATATACCAATTAAATTTAGATGTAATTATTACGCCAAAAATCTCCAAAGGCTTTCGCGATAAATATGGTTCGGCGCATGCCAGTCAATTTATCGAAATTGACAAAGATTGCAAAAACCGTAAAATACGCTAGTTTTAGCGGATAAAAGGATCAGACGATAGTGATTGTAGGAACTGAATTAAAGTCACACCAGAGCATTTAAATAATTCATCCCAGATTTCTTGCAAAAAAGGTAAATAACAAGTTTTAATAAAGCAATTGAATAAACAACGGATTGTTATTTGATAGAAGCAATTGAAACTGATTACAATAAAAAAGAGTCATGGAGACAAGATTAAACACGATTGAAAGTATGAAAACAAGATGAACAAGTCAAGAACTTGTTGAAAACATATTGAGAAACGCTAAGTTTCAGAGAAAATAAGTTTGAAAAGCACGGAGCTTGAGTTTTGTGTTGGGCAAAGTTTTTTTTGGACAAAGTTATGTGTGTTGAAGGGGCAGGGGGTGTCCTCCTTATATAGGGGTCAGCATGGGCTTCAAACTTCGGCCCAAAGGATGTAATTTCATCACAAAATCTTTTTGATTTTGTTCCGGTGCTGATTGCTGGTTCCTTAAGGAGACTTCCATGAAGTTGCTAAGATGCTTCTAAGCACCACATACCATGGTAATATGTTCATTATCGCAAAACCATTGCAATTTTCAAAATTCCCATAGCCCATGTGCATTAGTGCGGGTTTTGCTTGCATCGTAAGCGGTGCCGATGACAAAAACTAGTGATGGAACCTCTTCTAAATACTTGATGATATGAATTTAACTCTCTTAAGTAAGGAAAACGTTGAACTTCATGACATTAAGTCCATATTTCGTTAATGCCCAAAATCGACTAAGGAAATGGCTTAAACCGGTGCGAACACAACCATATGTAAAAGTTGATAATAAATGGCATAGCACATGAACAACATGCTATAGACCATTGTTTAATGTTTAAGAACATGGCTCCATGAATATGGTGCCATTCGTTGGTTAAAAATCACCTTTTTCGATTTCGTGTCCTTAATTGAAAGATTCGTAAAAGTCGAGACTGATGTCAAATGCCACTCAAATTTTAGATGGCATCACCAATATGTCTTAGGACCTTAACGCCACTCTTGTGGTGATGTGATCGTGTCTAATTTCACTCGTTTTGTCAATCATGTCCCTAACTGAAAACTGAGTAAAAGTTATCTTTGAAAGGTCATGGTGACGAAATTTCTTCATCCAAAGCATGACATTACTGCAATGGTTTGGAGAGATGGCATCATAACTAACCACACCATCATCATGCTTAATTTCCTCCAATCTAGTGTTTTGCCCTTAATTGAAAATCGAGTAAAAGTTATTTTCTGGACTGAAACACACCAAAAACTTGTCAAAATAGAATTGAGCACCAAGTACACATACTAGGAGTATGCTGCACCCTTCCTATCTCCATCTTCATGTTCAAAATATCAAAACCCTAATTGTGTCCTTGGTTGAATATGCTGCCAAACTTAAACCGGTGATTACACCGCACCAGTTTTAAAGGAATGGGCCGCACCACTTTTACATGGTGTGGCGCCACATATGTGTGTGTATATATATATATATAGCCATGATGAATATATATATGAAACTTTGATAACCTAACTATGAAATTTTAATAAACCTTCCTATGAAATTTTGTAATCTTCTTATGATTTTTGATAACATCCCTCTGAGATTTTGTTAATCTCTCCATAATTTTTTGATACTATAGTATGAAATTTCGACAATCTCTCTATAAATTTATATATCATTATCAGGTTTAGCTCCTCTATTTATTACTATATAAAACATTCATATTATGCTCTTCCATTCGCAGATCAAGCTCGTCTCTTCAGTCATACAAACATATATAACTCATATTGAACTCCTCCCTTTGATAGTATATGCATATACATATTCGAATTGAGCTCCTCCACTCGGTAGTATATAGAGCATGTTATCACACAGAGTTCCTCCATTCAACATTCCTCCACATAGCATATTAACAATTTGAGCTCCATTCATTCAACATTACTCCAAATGGTACATTATCAGTTTGAATGCTCTTATGTTCACCAACCTTCTATGGATCATATTGTTTATTTGAGCTCTTTTGTTCGATATTCCTCCACAGAGTACATTATCAGCTCGAGTTCTCCTATCCACCATCATTCCTAGAGCGCACTCTCCTACTCAATCCTAAAAAATTGAGCACTTCCCTTTTCGACATTCTTGGCACATCTCATTCATCTCACAAAGCACCATACAGTTCGACAGAGGATCGCATTACCAAATCGAGTATTATATGACTCAACACTCTCCACATGGAGTATACATCCAGATCAAATACCCTTACGTTAAACACTATCTAGTTATGCGACCAGTAAGCCTGTTTTGCTTAGATCGTCCCAACTTCCCCACCTGACACTCAGTTTCATAGCCGTTTGTTCAATCATTTTAGAACCGCTCTCATACCTAGGGGGCAATGTTGAGCCCATATAAAACGGCCCAAAGCCACTATATATATATATATAACTACTCCACACATAAGGTAAAAATTCATTATCTCCACTCTTTAGATCTTAAGCTTTCTAAACACCTTTAGACCCCACTAACTTCAGTATCTCCAAACACCTAACTCCAATATCAAAGAAGATACCCTCCAGACAAAAAACTCAGTACCCTTATCTCATGGTCCACTTTATTATAGATCACACGAACTTCTCTATTTGATTGATGAGCCTCTCTCTTTAAGAAGTTTCAACAGCTCACGTTTTTTTTTTTTTGAGAAAAATTCCATTTCATTAATATTAAGAATCAGGGTTACAAACGGGTAGAGAATCTCCACTCCAAACACGATTGAGACCAACCTCACAATTAATTCGAGCTAGCTCATGTGCAAACCTATTAGCTCAGAATCAACAGCTCACGTTTAACCCTTGTCCTTAGTGCATTTAACATCCAATCCCATTGTAATATAATCATCACTTCTAGTTGTGGGAAAAAATATGAAATTCACAATCTTGCAATGGTATAAATTATCAAATCACACAATATAATTAATTTATTTTATCTTTCCAATAGAAAAATGTTGAAAAAAGTGTTATGTAACTCAAATATCAAAGGAAACACTAATTTTAAAGGATTACGCAAGAACAATGCATGATAATCCAGACACCTTCACCCAAGACCTAAATTTCTTTCTCAATTTAAAACATAGAATTTTTTTATTGAGAACAAAAGCAAACAATCATCAAAACATACGTTTAAAAATTCAACTCCTTTGAAAAATCGTTTTAAGAAATCATCAAACATTGTATTGAAAAAAGTGATGAAAAAAAGTTACTCTTTTTTTGGCTTTGTTTTTTTTTACAATCTAATCTGGTTTAGTTGTTATAGTATGATTATACGTTTAAAAATTCAACTCCCTTTGAAAAATCGTTTTAAGCAATCATCAAACATAATGATAAAAATAATGAAGAAAATAAGTTATAAAGAGTGATAAAGGAAAATGAAATTCCCAAAGCATGACAAGAAGTTATCAATACCATTCCTATACGGTAGTTTTTTTTTATAACTGCAAAAATAATATAAAGTTTAAAATGAAAAAAGAAAAATTCAAACTCTTTTCATGACCATTGTACCTTATGGACATACGTTTAAGAAAAATAATACCAAAATTACAAATACAACAATCATAATATTTATCATCATCATTTTTTTTATACATATTTATTATCATCGTTAATAATTTGGATAAGTAGTCAAAAATATATATAAAATAGTTTGAGTAAGATTTAAACTTAAAATTAAATCATAAGTAAAAAATAATATGTATAGTAGAAATTGGGTTGGCCAATAATAATATAATAATATATATAAAACATAAAAATCTAATTTTAAGTATTGGCAATTTAGAAATATTTTTGAAAAAACGAAAGACGAATAAGGGGAAACTTTATGTTTTCCGATTGTACCTTGCCTTCATTAAATAATATTTTAATTATTTCATTATTAAATAATGAAAATTTAGATTATCTTCATTAATTAGGATCCAATGTGGCCAATAGTAATGCTCCACATCATCTTTAGCATCTGAATTTTCGTCCAAAACATTCTCCAAGTCTGTTTAGGAGAAGATTAATTTTGTCCAGAAATTTCAAGCGCAAAATCTTCCACAGGAAAGGCAGAATTAGGTCTTGAGGTAAACATAAAAATTGTAGATCTTGGAATCCTCTTTCCAATGGTACCTCATTTGTATTTTTCTGAGCTCTGAATCAAAAGTTATAAATTTTCTTCCAAAACTGCTCTTGTGAAGTCCTCTTTTAGATAAGATTTAACAATGCTGCATCAGGACTGAATCATTACTGCATCACAATTACCGATTGGACATTGACTTCTTCTTCGGGTTTCCATATTAATGAATTGGGCATATAAGAATATCCGATTTAACCTTCAAGATATCTGCTTGACAATTTGGGCTTCATGAATTCAAACGGACCTAATGGGCCTACTAGGCCGAAATAAGACAAAACCAATAGTTTCTCAAAATCTTTACTATATATAAAAGTACGAATAATGGGAAACTTTATGTTTTCCGATTGTAACCTTTTTTTAAAAAATATTTCTAAATTGCCAATACTTAAAATTGGACTTTTATGTTATATATATATATTATATTATTATTGGCCAACCCAATTTCTACGATATATTATTATTATTATTATTATTTATTTATGATTTAATTTTAAGTTTAAATCTTACTCAAACTATTATATATATATTTCTAACTACTTATCCAAATTATTAATGATGATAATAAATATGTAGCAAAAAAAAAACGATGATGATAAATATATAATTGTTGCATTTGTAATTTTGGTATCATTTTTCTTAAACGTATGTTCATAAGGTACAATGACCATGAAAAATGTTTGAATTTTTCTTTTTCCATTTTAAAATTTCTGTTATTTTTGCAGTTATAAAAAAACTACCGTCTAGTACTAGGTGTGGTATTGATAACTTCTTGTCATGTTTTGGGAATTTCATTTTCCTTTATCACTCTTTTTAACTTATTTTATTCATTATTTTCATTACTATATTTGATGATTGCTTAAAATGATTTTTCAAAAGGAATTGAATTTTTAAATGTATAATCATACTATAAAAACTAAACCGGATTATATTGCCAAAAAAAACCCAAAAAAAGGAGTAACTTATTTTCTTCATTTTTTTCAATACTATGTTTAATGATTTCTTAAAACGATTTTTCAAAGGAGTTGAATTTTTAAACATATGTACGAATTTTGATGATTGTTCGCTTTTATTCTTATTAAGAAAATTCTATGTTGAAATTGGGAAAGAAATTTAGGTCTTGGTGAAGGTGTCTGGATTATTATGCCGTATTCTTGTGTAATCCTTTAAATTTAGTGTTCCCTTTGATACTTGAGTTACGTAACACTTTTTTCAACATTGTTCTATTGGAAACATAAAATAAATTAATTATATTGTGTGATTTTGATAATTTATACCGTTACAAGATTGTGAATTTCATATTTTTTTTCCCACAAGTAGAACAAATGATTATATTACAATGGGAATGGAGGTTAAATGCACCAAGGACAAGGGTTAAACGTGAGCTGTTGAAACTTCTTAGAGAAAGAGGCTTATCAATTAAATAGAGAAGTTCGTGTGATCTATAATAGAGCGGATAGAGCGGACCATGAGATAAGGGTCCTGAGTTTTTTGTCTGGAGGGGATCCTCTTTGATATTGGAATTAGTAGGATATTAAGGTGTTTGGAGATACTGAAGTTAGTGGGGTCTTAAGGTGTTTAGAGAGTTTAAGATCGAAAGAGTGGAGATAATGAACTTTTACCTTATGTGTGGAGTAGTTCTCTCTCTCTATATATATAATGTGGCTTTGGGCCGTTCTATATGGGGTCAACATTGCCCCCCTAGGTATGAGGGCGGTTCTAAAATGATTGCACAAACGGCTATTAAAGTGAGCGTCAGGTAGGCAAGTTGGGACAATCTGAGCTAAATAGGCTTACGGGTCGCGTAACTAGATAGTGTCGAACGTAAGGGTATTCGATCTGGATGTATACTCCATGTGGAGAGTGTTGAGTCATAGAATGCTCGATTTGGTAATGCGCCCCTCTGTCGAACTGTATGGTGCTCTTTGAGATGAATGAGAGATACGCCTTGAATGCCGAAAAGGGGAGTGCTCAATTTTTGAGGATTGGGTAGGAGAGTGCGCTCTAGGAATGATGGTGGATAGGAGAACTCAAGCTGATAATGTACTCCGTGGAGGAATACCGAATGAAAGAGTTCAAACAAAAAATATGCTCCATAGAAGGTTAGTGAACATTAGAGCACTCAAACTGGTAATGTACCATTTGGAGGAATGTTGAATGAATGGAGTCAAATTGATAATATGCTATGTGGAGGAATGCTGAATGCAGGAAGTCAGTGTGATAACGTGCTCTATATACTACCGAGTGGATGAGCTCAATTCGAATATGTATATGTATATACTATCAAAGGGAGGAGTTCAATATGAATTATATATGTTTGTACGACTAAACGAATGAGCTTGATCTGCGAATGGAAGAGCTTAATATGAATGATTTATATAGTAGTACTAAATAGAGGAGTTCAACCTGATAATAATATATAATTTTATAGAAAGATTGCCGAAATTTCATACTATAGTATCAAAAAATTATAGAGAGATTAACAAAATCTCACAGGGATGTTATCAAAAATCATAAGAAGATTACAAAATTTCATAGTTAGGTTATCAAAGTTTCATATATATAGTCATCATGGCTATATATATATATATATATATATATCTCATAATGGCTAAAATTCTCTTTACCGCATATTAGCCTTAAATTTGGAAGGGAGAGGAGACCAATGGAGAGGTCTACTGATTTTTTTAGCTAATCCAACGACTTTAAATGAAAGTGGCATTTGGAGAGAGAAATTGAAATAAAAAATGGACTCCTAATAACCATTGGATTGGCTTGAAAAAATCAATATACCTTCCCACTAGTGAAGAGGATTCTTGCCCAATTTGGAAACCAAAAGCCAAATTGACTTGGCTTTCTCAAATTGATGATCATAGCGCCATTAAACTTTGCAAAGTATGGCACCATGTTCATTTATTTTAGTTTGCTAAAAGCTCGTTTGGCATCGTTTCCGTTTCCTGTTTTCTGTTGCCAATTTTCTATTTTTGGAAACAAAACAGTGAAAACATGTTTGGCAGGCTGTTTCTGTTTTCAAAAATTTTGGAAACAGAAACAGTGTTTTGGAAAAAAGTGGAAGCAAGAATTTTGTGTTTTCATGTTTTTCCAAAACACTTCCAAAACACAGAAGCACAATGATGAACAATAACTCACATGCTTTTTAACCATTTTTTAAAAACTTTTTTATTTAAAAACATACAACCAAATTGTATATCCAAACATGTTTTTGTTTTCAAAAATTGACAGCGCAACAAAAACAAAACGAAACAAAAACAAAAAACAGAAAAACGAAAACGATGCCAACGACCCCTAAGTAACTCAAATGCTAATTAAATATTAATTACAAGACAATTTCTTACAATTTTCAAGGGTGATTAGGCTTTGGGATTAGGTCAATTTGTCAAAATTATTTAATTACCTAAATTGTAAAATAGGGTAAAAAATTTATAGAATATAGAAGGAAAATATGAAAAGGAATTAAAAACTTCGTTATCATTTTAAAGGAAATCCTCGTTTCTTCTTGGTTAAAACTTGAAATTAAAATGATAACGACCTTTTCCTACTTCTCATTGATATGGTCCTACATCATTCTACTTGACAAATTCTGGAATTTACTTATTCCAAAGTTTGGTCCACATTTTATAGGGAGGTTGTCATAAAAAAAAAACAAAAAATCATTTCTTAATTACTACTCCCTCGTTCCTTATTATAAGTCCACATTCTCTGTTCCTTTTTATTTTTCATCACTATTTATCAAGAAATTGGACGATTTTTAATTCCAACCAACATGCTAAAACGTTATTTTTGTGTGAAAATTGCAAAAATTCCTCTCCAACGAAGACGATATATTTCGTCTACAGAGGCACTTCATTTTAGTGTTAGCAACACCAAAAGTTTTTGTTTCTTTTATTTTTTTTACTTCAAACATTTTTATTAAATTATAAAAAATATCATTAGAAAGATTTAATTTTTTTCCCAGATAGAAAAATGAGATGAGAAACACGTTGAAATAAAAATTACATATTAATTATATTTTGAAATATATTTTTAATAATTACATATAAAAATAGTGTTAAATTGTAAAAGTTTAAAAATATAATAATGTAAACAGTGTTTTGATGTGAAACACGTTAGTGTGAAAAAATATTTAGTGTAAGTATATTCCAAAAAAAATTTCTTTTTACACAAAAATGATGTAAAACTTAGTGTGCCACATTGGAGATGGCCATAGTGCCCATTTAAATACTCTTGAATTCCAAAATAGAATTAAATAAGTGGTTGATGGATTATCCCAATCAAATAGAATTAAAATATCTTTTCCTTCCCAATAAAAAGTTTGAAAAGTTGAAAGAGTATTTTAGTAAGACCCTTAGAAATGGTATGGAATTTTAAAACTAACTTTTAATTGTTTTTCTTGGTAAAAGATTTCGGATATCATAGACTTATATATGGGAACAGAGGGAGTATTGCTTAAGTTTATCAATTTAATTTCAAGTTAGACCCCTTACGTGGAATGGCAATTTTTTTTGAGACAAACTTCAAGATTGATTATCATTGATCATCAATAATTTGGATTACAAACGTCTAGAGGAACCCACAGCAGACATAATTAACTCCAACATTACACTCCACACGAGCTAAATTATGCGCGAATCTATTCGCATTCCTACTAACATGATGGAAAGAAAAGGCAGACAAACTATTACAAAGCTCCCTAATTTGATCAATTAAAACTCTGCCAGCCCAAAGCACCGGAGCATCACTATTAAACATCCTAATAGCTAACAGAGAATCACTCTCGAAACTACAAAATGAAAAACCATAAGAACACGCTAATAGAACCCCAAATCTAAGAGCATAAATCTCAGCAAACAATGTATCTGGTACATTATTGATTCTCGTTGTTGCATTTAAAAGTACCCTCCCATCACTATCTCGAACCACCGCAACAAGTCCTGCTTCCCGTAGTTGAGAACTAAACGCTGCATCGGTATTTATCTTTACATAGCCTGCCAACAGAGGAGACCATCTCGAGCACCTTGCAGTTGTGATTGCTGACATCTCATGGCTTGCTACAGATTCCACCTCACTTACCAACCTCACGGCCCTTGTAGTTACTACAGCCGGCATTTTACATGATCATGCAAACAAGTGTTGCGATTACTCCATATTAGCTACAACAAAAAACACACAACCTCTAACAAACTCAACTGACTTGCTTTCTCCAGTAAACTACACCAAAAATCATCTTTCGACAACCAGCTGTCCAAATAATCTTCCAGCCAAGGACACGCTAGCCGTGCGCCACACACTCCGACTAAAAAGAGCACTAAAAAAGACATGAAAGAGAAATGTCTCAACACCATTACACACAGTACACAAGTCATCAATCGGCACCCCTCCTTGAGACAATAGCGATTTGGCAGGTAAAATCTAACTTTTGGTAGTACAAGAGCACCTCAAATTAACCTCCATATTGGTGAACGATGTTCCCTACTACTCTCTTCCTTTCCAAGCACTCTTCGAGCTACATAGTAGCCATCCCTTACCGTACATTGGCCATTGGATGTACCATTCCAAATAAACCTATCATCATAACAAGTAAAATGCAAAGGGATGCACAAAATTCTAGCGTCATCTTCTTCATAAATAGTTCATTTAACAGATCAATATCTCATTGACCATTGCAATCCATTAGAGCCCTCACGATAGTTGGCTTTTGGCTGTGTTTAGTAGACCAGTTCACCACCGTTTGGCCTCAAAACAGTGATGGACTAGTCTATTGACCTCTTAAGTGTAAATATTATCAGGGACGATTGTCCTATGTGGCACCCATGTGCCCCAATTGAATCGGCATTTCTTCGCCGGAGCATTTTGCTCTAGCGGACCGATTCACTGGTATGTCCTTTTCTTTCTTTTTTTTTTCTTTTTTACTTTTTTTTTTTGCCTTTTTGTCTTTTATTTTTTCTTGTCTTCTTGTGATATTTGTGTGAAACTTTTTTTCTTTATTTTTCTTTTGTATTTTTTTTTGGAGATTTTTTTTTGAAAAACATTAAATAATATTCAATACTTCTATAATATCAATATTTAAAATTTAAATTTTAATTATTATATAAAATATGCATAAGTATTATTTGTTAGTACAAAAATTCAATACTTTGATGAATTAATTTTTTTAAGGATTAAAAGTGTTCAATAAAATTAAAATATACATCAATATTTTTTTTGAAAAAAAAATAATATACATCAATATCATTTGTTAATATAATTAAAAATATTAATACCCTTAATGGTCATTTTACATTCTAATCTCACCCCACCGTTGTTTTCGCTTAATATCTCCGTTTCTATCGCTGATTATAATCTCATCTGTACAGTACCTAATCTGATCTGTACAGTGTTTAATCTCACAATCTCAGTTCAAACGGAGCCAATCGCGCCGCTCTACTAAACGCAGCCAAACAATTCCATGTCTAATTTGCGGCCGAAAGTCAGGGGGATTTACACAGCCATCTATCTCGCCAAACATCAAACACTCGCTCCACCTCCAATTCGCAGGAGAATTTATCTTGTATTTCGCTGACGACCAATCATGCTCCCATATTTTCCTTGCTACCTTCACATTATTTCCCTACTTTCCCTTGTTACTCTTTTCGCTCTATCATTTTACAAAATAATAAGGTACAACCTTAATTCAATCATATTTTACATCATGAAGAAAACGAACACTAAAAAATAAAGAAAATAAAAAGTTTATGTTTCAAAAAAATAAAATAATAAAGCTTATGATTCAATTTACTAAAGTTGATATGACAATAGTCATTTTTATTTATTCTTTCTTTTCCTGCATTAGATTTTGAATAATTTAAAGATTAAAGCTGAGAAGGAAGAATTATATATTTTTTATTCTATCCTAATTCCTGTCCAAAAATTTGTTTTGATTAACTTGAATTGGACTCGCAAGTCGCATCGCTTACTTGGTTTTAGTAGCTTAATTTATCAATGGGGGCAATTGCGTACACAAAATCTCAAATCTGAAACTTGTTTAAGCTGGAACAAACCACTTACCACTCAATCTATTTAACCCATGTTGGTGAATGAAAAATCATATGCATAATCATTAATTCAGATAATTGACTACAAATACATGTTGGGTGACTAAAATATAATTTGATGATGTCTCCTAAAATCAAGATTTTTAGATTCAAATCTTAGGAATGCTAAATATAAGCATAGGAAAGTTCTCCTATGTAAGATTAGATATGATTAGACTTTGTCTCCAAATTGATTGGAATCTAGTGTGACTCATGCGTAGGGGAAACCTCTTTACAAAATTAAATAAATACTACTCCATAAGCCATCTATTACTCCCCTATTTATTTTATTTAACTATATTTAAGCAAAAAAATTAGTTATTTTATTAACTTTTTGACATACTATTTATTGTTGTTCTTTTTTTACCATTTTATTTTTCCTCCTTATTTGATAAGTGTAAATTTAATGAGTAGAGGTGGTTCATTAACTAGGGCCGTTTGTTTCGAAGGTATGTAAAAATATGTCCAAGAAGGGATTTAAGTGAAATATCCATGTTTGAGTAATGTAACATGTGGTATTAGATATGTCCTTAGGCGCCGACTTACCATCGGTGTCGAGAATACGCGGGTCATGTAATACCCACGTAAGAGATGAGTATTACATTACCGAGTGATGTCCGATTATTTCACTTATTAAGTGAAATACCCGGCCATCCTCATCCACGTGGATATTTCACATTACCTCGAACTAAAGGACCCTTAAGGTTATATAAATAAAATGACGCCTAAATACTTATGAGTCCGCCGATAAATATGGAAAAAATTTCTTCTAAGAGTTCACAGATATTGACAGATAGAAAGAGCTATTTCAATAATGATTAATTTAACCAAGCTATGTCGACCATTAATTAACCAATCATTATATTAGTCTAATAATAGAGAATGTGTTAATTGTGAGATCACAAAACCCAAGAAAAAAGTTTTGGAGTATGTGGTAAGTGTAATTATGAGACATATTTGACTTTTACTTATGACTATAATACCCCTATAAAAATTGTATTTCTTCTATAAAAGTTTTATTTTTGGAAAATATTTGAATACTTTTCAACAAGTTTAGCCTCAAAAAAAATTTTATCCCAAATTTTAAGGGTAAATCTTAAATTTTGAGACCCATTATCTTAGGGTTTTAAAAAAAATATATAAACAATTTTAATAAGATTTAGCCCCAACTAAAAATATTATAATTTTTTAAATGGTAAATTTTAAATTTTGATACCCTATTAAGGTTTTAGAAAATATTATAAGCTATTTTTAAAAATTTTTCTTGACTTAAAAAACTAATCATAATAATTTTTCATCTTTTATTTGGTATAAGGGTAGTTTTGATATACAAATTCTCTCTTTTATGAACAATCATTATTCAGGAATTCTATACCCACTTTTTATGCAATCATTAGATTTTTTTAATATATTAATGAGATTTATTCTCTTGGATTTTGTATCTAATTGGTGCATGGGTGCACCAATTAGCTGGACCCATATATATATATTGTGCTCGCCATCATCATCATATCAATATCAATATAGTAAGATTGTAGTACTCTATTTCCCCTGATCTTTTGACAATATGTGCTAAGTGGTCCCCCTTTACTCAACGTAGTCATTATAAGAGCCATGATCCAAAATAAGGATTATTAGTTTGAAAGTGATTGCTTCTTTTGAATATAAAACAATTTTATTTTTCCTTTTATAATGTTGAAAAGTGGAGTTTGAATTTGAAACTGATTATTATGCACTAATGGCAACAAAATGAAAATCATCATGAGATTTTCAAATTCAGCAGAAGTTGAAAAAAATAAAAAATCTATAATGCTAGAAGAAATAATCCCACGTGTATATAAATATTAGGTATCTTACCCGCGTTCCGTAGCGGGGTCTTTTATATATATATATATATATATATATAATATAGGAGTACCAGCAAGAAAGTGTTGAATATATCGAACCTCATGTCGATGAATACTCCGACGACGATTTTGTGACGCTTGCCAAGGGTTCATCGAGATTTGTTTTGATGATGCCTTACCCAACTCAGTCTGGACCAAATCCTTACCCCTGTTGACCTTAGGATACTTTCTTAAAATGTTGCTAGCAGACTACATCCTCCTATCTTTTACCTAAGCCGCCCTTTTCGGGTTTTCAACTCAAGCTCTCCCTTTTTCCATCCTTCACTTGAGCCGCCCTTTTCGGGTTTTCAACTCAAGTGACCCCCAATGGACCCAAGCCGCCCTTTGCGGGTTTTCGACTTGGATCCCTCCTTATTTTGTTTTCTCTTTTTCCAACCTCTTTCTTTTTTAGGCTTAGTTTTTTTTTTAGGCATAGTATTTCTTGACCGCATCAGAGTTGATGGGTCTTGGGAATTCTTCTCCATCCATCTCTTGTAAAATTAACGCCCCTCCTGAGAATGCTTTCTTTACTACGAATGGGCCTTCCCAATTCGGTGCCCATTTACCTCTTGGGTCACGTTGCTCTGGTATAATCTTTTTTAGCACCAAATCTCCTACTTTGAACTCTCTTGGGCGTGTTTTTTTGTTGAATGCCCGTTCCATCCTCTTTTGGTACATCTGACCATGGCACAGAGTCGTTAGCCTTCTTTCATCAATCAAGTTGAGCTGGTCATATCTCTCCTGGACCCATTCAGACTCCTCTAACTTAGTTTCTCGATACACCCGCAGGGAAGGTATTTTTACTTCAATGGGTACCACGGCTTCCATCCCATATACCAATGAGTACGGAGTTGCCCCGGTTGAGGTCCTGACACAGGTTCGAAAAGCGTGAAGAGCAAAAGGGAGTTTCTCATGCCAATCCTTGTATGTCTTAGTCATCTTCTCTACAATCTTCTTGATATTCTTGTTGGCTGCTTCTACCGCTCCATTCATCTTAGGTTTATATGCAGTGGAGTTACTATGCGCGTTTTTGAACTGTTTACACGTCTCTTCTACCAGTCCTTGGTTCAAGTTGGATGCATTGTCAGTAATGACCCGTTCTGGCAACCCGTATCAGTAGATGATTTCTTTCTTAATGAACTTGGTAACCACTGCCTGAGTAACACTTGCTTAAGAAGCTGCTTCAACCCACTTCGTAAAATAATCGATTGCAACCAATATGAACCTGTGCCCATTCGAAGCTTTGGGATTGATAACCCCAATCACATCTATGCCCCACATTGAGAATGGCCAGGGGGTTGATATCACGTGCAATGGATTTGGAGGCGCATGAATCTGGTCAGCATAGATCTGACACTTGTGGCACTTCCTGACATATTTGATACAATCTGTTTCCATCGTTAACCAGTAATACCCTGCTCTCATGATCTGTCTCGCCATCTTATGTCCACTGACGTCGCTTCCACATGATCCCTCGTGAACTTCCTCCTTGATTTTCCTGGCCTCTGCTGAACATACACACCTGAGCAGTGTTTGATCTCGACTTTTCTTGTACAAGATGTCACCTTCTAAAAGATAATCCATCGCCATCCATCGAATCACCCTCTTGTCATTTTCTGTGGCATGTTCTGGATACCTTTGGTATTTTACGTATTGGAGGATGTCAAAATACCATGGATTCCCATCTACTTCATCCTCCACACTCATCACATGCGCTGGAGAGTCTTTCATCTGGATTTGTATTGGTCGGATCTCAGTGTTGGTCCCTATCTTGAACATGGAAGAGAGAGTTGCTAATGCATCTGCCATCTGATTGTCCTCTCTAGGTACATGATGAAATGTGATCTTTTAAAAAAATCTTGGTTAATACCTGCTATATGATCTCGGTATTTGATTAACTTCGGGTCTCTTGTCTGCCATTCTCCTTTCATTTGGTTAAATCAACTAAGGCTGATCACCGTAAACGTCTAATTCTTTTTACT